>VYZP01064600.1:0-62830 GCA_013400635.1 Hypocryptadius cinnamomeus | reverse complement strand
GTTAATTGTAGGACAGAGAAAGATGCTCTCTCTTCACTCTCTTGCACACGTCTGGTCTGGCCAGGATTTTTAGAAATTTTTCCAGGAAGACCAGTGTCCTGGTGGAAGGAAAGTCACTGATGAGATCTGGCTTCCAGCTCATATTAGTGTCTTTTTGCACTAAATACAATCCATTGGTAAAGGGGACCTTCAAGAACAGGAAGAAGAAGGTGGTGGTAGTGGGTTTCTGACTGAAAACAAGCATCTGGGTTTGGGATGGCTGAGAGGGCAGCATGGACGCTTGCTGGGCACCAAGGCAGTGAAGTTTGATGCCTATGGAGGGTACTTAAGGGTACCAGAATGAGACCCCAGGTATGCAGGAATGCTGAATGCTAGGGAAGGGTAGGATGGTAAACTTAAGATAAGATCTGCTGTTAAGAACAAGAGTGTAGTCCAAGACCTCCATTCTTTCTTTTTCAGAATACTTCTAGTTTCTTGTGAGAAACCATGGGGGTGAGTAGAGGTCCTGAGTGCTAGTAAGTGGACGAGTCTTTGGGTAGAAAGGAGAGATTTATGCCTGTTAAGACCAGGAGACAGGAATCTGTAAAGAATGGATGCAAGATATGTTAACAGAAGCCAATACTTCAAAATGGTAATGCTCAAATGAGAATAAGAATGGTCATAAAGTAATTTGGGTCAACTGTAAACAGAAAAATTAAGAGGGAGAAATAAGAACTAGAGGAGAACTTTGGGATGGATGCTTATGCTGACAGCAAGAATGTTATGTAAATACTGAAAGGCAGAAGCAGTAGGAATTGTGAGATGGTTGGATGACCAAGGTGTAGAAAGGACATTCAGGAATAAAAAGTCATGGCAGAGAAGATAATTTAGATATTTTCTTTTCTTTTTGCTGATGAAGATGATGGGGAGACAACTGCTCCTAACCCAGTGGAAATGTGGCTGTGCAACATATCCCATAGCTTGGCCAGCAATGCTGCAACACCACAGCAGTGCACACACAGTGCTGCCTGCCAGGGTTGGTCCCATCCCAAAGTACAGCTCAGAGGAGGTTCTGGGAACCAGGCTTGTGACCCTCCCTTCCACCCCTGGTAAGAAGGACTCTGCTTTATAAGATAGGTTCTCAGAGCACAGGATGAACACAACCAGCTGGGAAAGAACCAGCAAAGCTTCCATAATTAATAAGTTTCCATAAAAATAAGCTTTCCAAGGAAAATCTCCAGTCCAACCTTCTGGACATCTGTGGGGGTGTCAATAAGCACATGAATACAGGAGATCCAGTCAGCCTCATTCACCTGGGTTTTCAAAAATGGTTTCATAATGTTCCATGTGGATGGTATTTAGGGGTGTCCTGAAGAAAAGCTCCTTCCTTTCATTTAAAGGCTAGAATGCAGATGGTTGGCTTAATGGTGACTTCTTAGGATGAAGGGCTACTACTGAAGGGCTCACCTAAGAACCCGTCCTGAGATCAGTTGTTCTCAATGTCTTCATCAATTCCCTGGAAAAGGAACACTGAAATCTCCACAATGGTGGAGGTAGTTGGGATCTTTCCAGCAGCAAAATGCCCACCTGATGACAAGAACTTCTAAAAATGTGTGTCTGTGTGGCAGAAGTGGGGATAAATGAGCTTCAGGAGCAGAAAATATATGTTATGCATTTTGGAGAGAAAAAAAATCTAATCCTACATGCACATGATGCTGAACTTAGAACCTGAGTTATAACTCAAGAGGGGTTTTGGAGTTACCACTGACAGCTCACTGAAACTGTTTTTCACTGACTGCTGCACATTTATCCAACAAAATGTGGGGAATCATCATGAAAAAACAAGACTTTTGGCCCTAAAAATACTTTGAACAAACACAATGATATTAAGTACTGTCTACAGTCCTGTTCATTGCATCTAAAGAAAGGGAGTAAAGCTGGAGAAGGTTTAGTAAAAAGTCAAGTGAATAAGCGCCTGCCTTTGTACAAAGACATTTACAGAGCCTGGACCTTCAGTTTGGAGATGTGGAGGTTATTCCTAGGTAACCTCTGGAACTCACTATAGGTAGCTTTTGGAGGCACACTGGATCAATGACAAGCTCATTGACCATGGAGAGATGCTAAAGGAAATAAGCAGGAACGCATCTTCAGTGCTGCTGTTAAAAGAGGTATGGCTGCCGAGGATAGACGAGGAGGGATAATTGAAAATGGCCAGGTTCACAGACTCCTGATAGTGTCTCCTTTTGCCTTTGCTGGCTCTATGGGCCATTTGTTCAAGTGGATTTTTCAAAGCATTGTGGCTGCTACTGGAAACAGGATATTAGACTAAATGTCTTTTCATAAGACCCAGTACAGATATTCTCATGTTCCTAGAGAGCTGGAAAATCAAGAAAAAATATGTAAGACCTTGTCTGGGTAAGACAGATCTTTCTTTGTAAGAACAAATCCAGTTGTTTCTTTCTGAGGACTCCCAGAAAGAAATGCTGTGATTTACTGCTCTGAGGAGATGAGGAGCTGAAGAAAAACTCAGCAGAGGAGAATGTGCACTCTGTTTGTGAGACATTAATTCTACAGCCAACTTCATTGAGTAAAGCCAGGATGGAGGGCAGACTCAAAAAAACCAGCAGTGGATGAAAACAATTGCCCCAGCTTTATGGAAGCACCTGCAGAGTCAAACTCAACTTGACCACAGTCAGACAACGGAGGATGTAACACCGGAATCCTCTGCCTAAGGCCATCATCATTATTCAGCTGCTTCTAATACAGACTTTAGACACTGAGGAAAGGTGCTGAGGAAGGGAAGGAGGAACCAGACTCACGGGTCTGGTCTGCATTACAGAGTGTGAACTAAATGACTGTCTTTGCCTTAATAAGCAAGAGTCCAAAACAAGACACAGCAGGAAGCAACACAGGTGCTGTAGTCTAGCACAAGCAGCTGGCCTTAGAAAACCAGCCTTAGAAACCTCAAAAAAATTGTCCTTGGAGATGTAACCCACTTATAGGATACAGTCTAAACTATTGGGCTGGGGGAAGGAAATCTGTGCTGAGCAGCTACAGGGGAACTCAATTTCTTGAAAACAGAACAAGAAAAGTATATGAAGTACACTTAAGCTGAAGTCAAAGACAACTGGAGTCTAGTGATGCGCAAGGCTTGTGGGACACTAGAGAAGGAAGGCTGGTGAGAATCTGGCAATGCTAATATGGGAGTAGGATAAGAAAAAACGAGTCAAAGTCATATACAAAGATTGCATGTTTATACAAACAACTGCTCAGCTTTTTTGTGGTACCCATGGAACAGTGCTGCCAGAGTTTAAAGCCTTGAGGCTTTTAAAAGGTTTTCCATTAATTCTGTTCTCTCCTTCAACGTCTTGTGAAATCTATCCTTACCTTACAGGTGATGCCATTTCCAATTATAAACTTTAGGACTGAAGAGGAAAGCTGGCAAAACTGATGCAGTCAGCTGTTAGAGCTTTGGAAGGGCATAGGGGTAGGGAGAGAAGAGAGTGGGGTCTGTTCCTTAGCTGCTCCTTAAAGCTGAAGATTCATGGACTGTTTCAGCTCCAGGAAAACATCAGTATCTTCACAGAATCATAAAATACCAGGTTGGAAGGGATCTCAAGGATCATCTGGTCCAAACTTTCTTGGCAAAAGCACAGTCTAGACAAGACAGCCCAGCACCCTGTCTAGCTGGATCTTAAAAGTGTCCAATGCTGGGGAATCCACTGCTTTCTTGGGGGGATTATTCCAATGGCTGATTTTTCTCATCATGACAAATGTTCGTGTCCAATTGGAATCTCCCCAGGAGTGACTGGTACCCATTATCTCTTGTGTTTTCCGTATGACTGCTTGTAAAAAGAGTCTCAGTCTTCTTTGTAGGCACCCTGTAAATACTGGAACATGGTGATAATGTCTCCCCTGAGCCTTCTTTCCTCAAGGCTAAACAAACCCAACTCAGCCTTTCCTCACATGGCACACATGGCCCTTCTCTGGACCCTCTCCATCCTGTCCACAATTTATTGCATAGTGAGGACCAAAATCAAACATAGTTTCCCAAATGTGGCCTGACAAGCACTGAGTAGAGTAGGAAAATGACTTCTTTATCTCTGCTGATGGTGTCCTTGTTGATGCAACCCAGCATCCCATGGGCTTGCTTTGCTTCAGCAGCACACTGCTCACTCGTGCTGAACTCATTCACCAGGACCCCCAGGTCCATTTGCACTGAGCTGTTCCCTAGGCAGGTAGATCCCAGCCTGTCCTGCACTCCTGGATTATGTTCCTCCCAGGTGCAAGATCTTACTCTTGTCCTTGTTGAACATCATAAGGTTCTTATCAGGACACTCTTTCAGCCTATCCAGGTCTTCCTGCAGTGTGGCTCTCTGGAAGTGTCCACTTCTCCTCTCAGTTTGATTTCATCAGACTTCATCAGAATGTGCTTGATCCCATCTTCCAGATCACTTTTAAAGATATTAAACACTGTTGGTCCCAATGTTGGTCCCAATATTGGTCCCTGGGGGACCCCATGTGTGCCAGGCTGCCAGACTGAAGAGAAGCTGTTTCCCACTCCCCTCTGTGAGCAGCCCATCAGAGGGCTCCCCACCCATCACACAGCCCACCACAGGAGGCAGCTGTGGGAAACCGTACTGAAAACTTTGGAAAAGTCCAGGTAGACAACATCCACCACTTAACCCACATCAACAGAGGAGATTACTTGGGTAACCTGCAAGTCCAGCTTTGCAGTCACATGTGCAGACAGATTAGTCCATTAAGGTGAAGGCATGGAGTTCTTCCCACTAGAATAAAAACAATCAAAACCTGAATTTTGGATGCATCATTCAAGCTGCAATATCAAAGCATTTTCAAGTAGATTGTAGCAAGACAATTATTATCTTTGGGGCAGCAGGGAGTGAGGGACAGTTAATAAAAGCTCTTGCTTCTCTGCAGAGAAGCTTAAAAATACAATTCATATGCACCCTGGAAGTCCCTACTGGAGGAAGCATATGAGGGTTGGATTTGCCACTTTTTGCTGTAGGGGAGAGTTTGTTATTCCATACAGCAGGGACTGAGATAAGACTCATAACTCCTGTGAAAACCTGCTTCTGTGGCACTGGCACCTCTTCTGTTCTCCATGGCTATTTTTTTCAGTGCCCAGTAAAAGGAAAGAAGTTAATCCAACTATGCATGAAAATATTTTAAAGGGTTCTTGCAACTTTCTCCTAATTTACAAAATAAAATTTGGGGGGTGAAGAAGGTGCTACAGAGCTACTGTTGCCAGTACACACCTTGAGCCCAGCACCACAAGACAGGGAACTGCACCAGGTACACCTTTGGTCTGTGCAATATCAATATTTATTAGTCTCTACAGTGATATGGGGAAGATAAAAGCAATTTTTTGTAGTCTCTCTTTTGAAAGGATTGAATCTCTTCCAGTACTGCAGTGATGTATTTCAAAACATACAAAGTTCAACAGGGTGAATTAGTACATTAAGACAAGAGCATGGAGTTCCTCCCATTAAAAAGGAAAACAATCAAAACCTAATGTTTGGACTCATTATTTAGGATGCATTACCAATTCACTTTAAAGTGGACTATAGCAAGAAAAATAACATTCCTCTCCCTTGCTGTGGCACATCTCCAATTGCATGGTGGACTTGTAGGAAACAGACTTTTCACAGAAATGCACATCACATGTAATTCTCTATGTGAGGCTTATTCTTCTGGTAAATTTAGCCCCATTGATCAATGATCATCACTCTTGCCACTCCTCATTATCTGCTACTCTCCCAGGGATGTTTACCTGCCCTCAGGTAAACATCCCTGGGAGAGTAACAGATGCCCTCAGGCATCAGTAAGCAAAATACCGCTGAAATGCTGCAAAATGTCTTGGACTTTTGTTCTTGACTTCAGCCCAGACCACAGAGGAGGAAACTTTTCAGTGGAGTTGAGGAGACTTCCTGTAGATACTAAGGACAACAAGGTACTATGCTGAATGGAGTAATTTCTCCAGTACTTCTTGGTTTCCACTCCCCAAAAAGAGCCCCCATACTGTCCTACATCTCTAGAAATAATGCAGAGGAAAAGTTTAGGTAAAAAAAAAAGTTCTACAGCTGAGTATGAAGCCTTCTTATCTGCCAAGGTAATGGAAGGTGCCATCAACAATAGCAAATGCTGTACAAATGAAATGGCACTGGCGAAAGGGAACACTTGAGCACTCAGTCCACAATATTCTGCTTATTCTGATCAGGTATTTAGCACAATTCCCATTCACAAATAATACATGCTTATCAGCTGGATCAGCATCACTATTGATTTTCTGCATACCGCTCCTGCATTCAGCCATTAACTTCTTTAAGGTTGTTTAACCAAGCTAAGATTATGCAAAGTAAGGGCTATCTTCTCAATGCAGCCCATTTTAAGGTTCATGTTAACTTAACGAATGTGGCTCCAAGTGAAATAAAAAGTCCAGGTCATGAATGCTGTAAATAGAGCTCTGTACGCTGATGAGTTGGGCTCCTGCCATTAGGAGCCAAATAAAATGCAGGCCCAGGTAAATTAGCATATGCTGTACTACTGAGCTATCTACATCTCACACAGTGACACTATGGACCCCCATTTAATCAGAGAAATGACTGTTAAAGGAGATAAAAAAGTGAAAAGGGAAGCTGTGAGCTGGCATCAAATTTAGAAGCCATTGCTTTTAAGCTGGGAGGCTGCAAAGGTGTGCTGGACAGAGGCTGCCATTTCCTTTAAGATTACACTGAATTTATGACTACTGAATTTGAACCACAAGGTCCAATTTGTTATTTCTCTGACCCTGCATGCAGGTCTGCTTGGAATGCAACGGCTAACTCCTGTTTTCTCTAGGCTGGAAACCCTGGGGTCTTGCCACGGAGCTGGAGTTGAAGTGTGGCTGTGGATGGGCCATAGGAGCAGAAGCGGACTGGGGCAGCTGGAGACACGGTGCGTGAAAGCAGGAGAGTGTGGGGGCAGTGGTGGGGAGAGAGCTTCCTGGCTGTGGAAGGTTGCACAGAGCAGGTGCCAGAGGGAACACATGAGCCACCGAAGGCATGTTCCTCCAGGTCCCGGCAGGAAGACTCCACGCTTCCCACCCATATGGTGCCTGAGCTAACATTAGAAGCATTCAGCTTGAGTGAAGTACCAGCTCAGGGAAAGGCAACAAGGCTGCTCCTAACAAATGTGAAACTCTTCATCCACATGTCCCCACATGCCATCTGCCCAGTTCATCACCCAGGCAAGGGAAAGCTGGAAGAAGTTCCAGGGTGAATAGCCTAGTGAAAGCAGAGGGAACAGAGGGCACACTGTGTCTTCAGGAGTCCAGCATTGTTTGCCATGGTGTCTGTATTTTCTGGAACACCCATACTGACACTATTTATCAAAGACTGGTTTCTGTTATGGTGGCAAATAGTTTTGCCTGTTATAGTGGAGCTACAACAGGCAGTGTGAGTGGACAGAAATCTTGGCTGTGTCTCTCTGCTAGGCAGAAATGCAATTGCCTTGGATGAATAAAGGTGAAGTGGTCTTTACTGCAGTGCACAGACTTGTTATTTTCTAGCTGTGATTGTTTATTTGCAGCTTGTGCTCCATTCTCTTTTTTATTTTTTTTTTTTTTAACCTGCTTACCTCAGGGCTCTGAGGTAATATTTGCTTATGACTGTCTAAGGTTGAAAATGGTGTGTGTATTCTATTCCTATCTGATGGGGCAGTTATCTTCTGTTAATTGGGCAGTTTTCTTTCTCTTCCACAACCCATCCTCCCTCCAGGGAGATATTTTCTGTTAAGGGGCCATTGAGTGCCACATCATGACTGATAAAACTACATCCCATTACATCCCATTGTGAGAAGCTCTGCCCAGAGGGAGGAGCCAAGCATTCCTAACTGGATATAATCAGAGATTTAGAAGACCACAGCAGCCTTCTCCATTGGATTACCAGAGGAGCAGTCCTTTCCCAGTGGATTCTGAGAAAAACCAGGCCCATCTACACCACTGGATCTTCAGAGGAAAACTACACCCTTCTACAGGATCACTGCTTCAACAGAACCACATCTGTCACTCCAGGAGGACTGCAGCCACCATTTAATGGGACTGCTACCAACACCCTGACCAATGGGGTGTCAGGTCATATTCTGACTCTGTCAGTGTTGTTTTGTACTACTGCATTGGTTTTTTTTTTTTTGGTTGGTTTTTTATTTTTTCCCTAATAAAGAACTGTTATTCCTGCTCCCATATCTTTGCCTGAGAGCCCCCTTAATTACAAAATTATAACATTTCGGAGGGAGGGGTTTACATTTTCCATTTCAGGGGAGGCTGCGGCCTTCCTTAGCAGACACCTCTCTTTTCAAACCAAGACAATGACTCGGTGCTGTCTCCAAGCACAGGTCCAGGGAAGGCAGTTCTGTTCTTTTCTTCTTTCAGCACAAAGAACTGAGACCAAACAGATCAAGTATTAGGCCACAGCCTCCACTGGACTCTCAATGCACATGCCAGGTGGGAAGCAGAGGTGGGATCTCCTATGCAAGCCCCTTAATTCCACAGGATGCATCAGGTTTTCCCCAGGGCTATAGGAGACAGCATTTCCCCTCTCAGGCAGACACTGCACTATAAAGGGCTCTGATAAATCTGGATTGTGGTGAAAGCTGTCAAGGTACAGCACAGGACCTCTTGCACTCCCGGTAGCTGGAGTCAGTTGCTTCCAGTCAGCTGGCTGAGGTTCACATTGTGGTGGTTTCCTTCTGGAGGCAACTTCTCCCTGCATCAGAAATAGTTTTGCTTTTTAATGGATGTACTACAGCGACTGTATCACGAGAAGTAATTGCCTGCCCTGTCCTGTTGTGGCTAGTGTGGGCTACATTTGACTCCAAGGCAATTTGTGCTTACTATTGAATGTGGACAACAGTTTGCATTTCCGGTCAGGCTGGTGTACTGTCGCTAAAGTTCGACACCTCTGGTGAAAGCTGTAACAAACTTCTGGTGTAAGATAGCAAGTTCTGTCTCCAAAGACAGAAGAAAACACATCCAGTGTTTTGTTCTGTTTGATTCTGAATCTGCTGGGTCCTTGAAAGATGAGTGTTTTCCACAAGTGACTGGATAGGAGACATTGCTGGAAGGAAGCTTAGACATCACTGCCCAGGGGGCTGATCTGATGACTGAATCAGCAGCATTTCTCTGTATTTCAGTCTCAAAATTCAGGACAAGCAGACATCAGACAGCAGGAAGAGGAAAGCAATGAGGTTAACACATCCCACGTTAGCCAAAGAAACTGAACAACTAAAATCATGTTTGTAAATAATGCAAATTATGTTATGCTGAAACATCAGCTGGAATCAGAGCCCTGGAATCAAAAGCTAAGTTTTGTGGGAGAACATCCCCAATGTTGCGTGGCTCTCCATAGAAGAGACCTTGGTGCCTACTGCAAGATTTCCTTTTCCTTCTGTCTGAATACATTTACTCTTTCTTGCTGTAACCTTAATCTGTATTTGTACTGCAGATAGAGCACATCACAGAGAAAGATGAACAGATGTGTAGGAATGCTGAGGCTTTTTGCAATATCATCACCTTGGCCAAGGAGGAAGATGGCTTTTCGAAACCTGCTGGGTACTCATTCATAAATTGATGCTGTTGCATTAATGAAGGAATTCCAGTTTAGTCTTCAATGGCTCCAAAAAATCATTAATTGTAGTACAGTACAGAGAAAAAAAGCAAAAGCTCCGTGTACATGACTTAAAAAAAAAAGTGAGGCAAAAAGGTTAAAATGGAACTAAATCAAATAAATTACATCTACCTGAGAACCAGTCACCTATTCCATATCTGGAAAATGTTGAAGTGCCTATATTTCATATTTTTCTGAAGCATTTGGCTGGTTTATAAGAAGAGCTCACCTACTTCTTCAATGGACTTTTAAAACATTAAGTAACTACTCTGTAAATACTATCCTCTAAAAGTCCATTGAGATTCCTTTATTGCAGACTGCAAACTTTTACACATTCAGTATGCAGAGGTCTTGGACTGCACAAACCCTTTTCCCCGTATCATACTACTTTATTATTTTCCTCCAAAACCTTTAAGCTGTGCTGCAGATTTCATTTTTTGCTTGGATAACCTTGAGAGTTGCTGGTAGGTGACTAATGAATTAAAACAGGGAAGCTCATGGTGCATATATTCAGAATTCTCAAGAGTTTGCCTCTGAGATAATATCTAATACGAATGCATGCCTTGGTCACACAAGAAGACCCCACGAGCACTTAAGATATAACTGGTACACAGTAAAACCCTGAGAAGCAAAGATTTATTAAAGGTGGAAGGTCTTAGCAGGAATGGAATGCTAAGGAGGGAAGAAGGCCCATAAACTGCTCTCATAATGATTTTACACAAAAACACTGAGAGGGATCTGATTAAGTATATCAAGGCAACCAGTTATGACACTTTTTTGTGTGTGAAGGTTTGAAAGGCCTATGATAAAACTGCTCATAAGAGCTACTGACCATATGGGCAGATGGGGCACAGTTTACCTGGATGCCCCTGATACATGACTTAATGCATTTGTATGACCTTCAGTCCTAGGCAGGGCTTCTTCTTGCACTTGCCACTGGACATCAAACCATCCCCTAGCCATTCAGAAGGGGATTACTCCACAATCAGTGAGCCAGTAAAATATTACACAGAATAACAGAGGATTTATTTATTTATTCTCTCTGCTTGACTGATTTGCTGTTAACATCTGCTGCTGTCACAGATAGGCATATCAATGGGCTTGGAAGTTCAGGAGCCTCCATGCTGGAATGCCTCACTTAGGTGAGCATGGGAGCTGTTCTCTGCTCCTGCTGACACAAACTGCACGAAGAATGAAATGTAAAACGTTATTTTGCTATCAGAGTTCCTTTGGTTGTTTGCTAGAATTATTAAGTGGCTTCTTTTGTTTTACTCAGAGCTCGAATTCCTAATTGAGGGCTGGTGTCAAGGAACAAAGCATGGATTTGGGGCTACTCTACTCAGCCCTATGAGGTCCTAGCCAGCTTGAGATGACTCAGGAACAAGAGGAACAGCAGCAAAACAAGGACACAGTGCAAGGGTATCTAACCATGGAAAGAACAGGTGGATTTCCAAATGATTCAATGCTTCGTGACCTTCTGAGCCTGGGTAATCTCGCTGTTGGGACAAGATAAATGTTCAAGGTGGGCTGACTGCAGTTTCTGGCACTGATTCCTGACCCTGAGTAACTTCAGAATGCACGTACAGCTTTGGCTGTAATCCTGCCCAAAGTACCTCAGCTATTCTTAATGGCTGTGCTGGGATTGCTTCTTGGAACCATGCCACAGTACAGAAAAAAATGGATGATTCATGGGGGCAAAAGACCAAGTCATTTAATATAAAACTTCAAAGGCATCTGGCTGATTTCTATATTTAGCTGCTTAGTAATGAGAATTTGAACAGCTGGCCTATTAATTAAGAAGAGGGCACCCTCCTGCAAGCACTTAAACCTTCAAGTCAGTTCTGGTCAGCTGTCTGAAAAGCATCTGCCCTCAGGAGAGGACTCTCTGCTTTAGATTACAACTCAAGACAAGTGCCCAGACCTGGGGGAAGGCAAGATGTTGCATTAGATCCTGCTGATTAATTTCTGATAGCTCCTTGCTAGAGAACTGTGTGGGCACAGCAGAGCCACCTAATTGTCTCTGTGCTCTGTAAATGGCTATGAAACTGTGCCATGATTGTACTGCTCCTCCCCTCTTCTATAAAAGGGTATTCTTCTGTCAAGAACTGTGTTGCAGGAAGAACCACGATGGCTAAAGGTGGAAAAGAGTCAAGGACAAACCTAAGCACAATGTGTTCTCTCATGCAGCTATGTTAGGCATAGCTGAGTTCAACAGACAAGGAAGGAAACCAAGGCAGACTCTATGATGAATTACAGGGCTTCTGCTGACACCTGTTGGCAAAACTCTCAAATATCCAAGGGTGATGGACACAGCTCCACACCTCATAGGTCACTCTTCCCTGCTCTGTGGGACAATGAACGTTCCACTGGCAGGAAAGCGGAGGCAACTGCCACGTCCTGTACTGAAGATGAAGAAAGACAATGCCATTTACCAGTCATTTACTTGGATGTGGGATCAATGTAACACGTTATTAGAGTAAAAGTAAGTCTGGGTTTATTGCTGGCCTATGGCCATTTTAAGGTAATATCAGTTGGTAATGCTTAGCACTTAGTGCTAAGCCCCTTGATACAATTGTTCATTTTGAAATGCCATATTTTGAAAGCCTGCACAGTATAGTTCAGTTAAAATATGGCAACTTGAATGGCAGGATCTACTGAAACACTGTGATTGCAAGGAATTAAGTAAACTAGGTATGACTGCTCCTATGAAAGATGTCAGAAAATATCTGGATTTTGGAAAACTTCAGTGAATATTTTATCAAGATTTTCTGTGCATGTATCACGAGCAAACACACAGCTGCCCTACCTGTTAAGGCATTAGTGTTAGTGCAGCAGAACAGGGAAAGACCAAATGCAGATCTTGCCTAGGGAAGCCAGGCTGCTTTCATGCCTGTAAAGTGCAGAAATTTAAGGGTGGAAAGCTACCCAAGCCAGAAAAAGAGAAGCCAACATATCTGTAGATGACTGTATAAACCTTGCAAACCATTAACAGGCATTGGCAGGGGTAGGAAATGTGAAATTGTTTTTGCAAGTGGGGGATTTGGTTGAGGTGGAATAATGCAAGGCAAATTGTCCCTGAGGTTTACAAGCATGCCCTCTTTTCTAGCTTAAAAGAAACACAAATAACAGAGGAAGCTGAGGCAGACAGCACACTCTGGCTTCAGCTGGTGTTGAGGGCTGCACCTCCATGTGCTGCAGAGCCTGATATGAGTGTTCTGCACAGGCCAGAAGCTCTGGAGCACTGCAGCCTGTGAGACACAGGGAGAATGGTCAGGAAGACTCCTTCCACCTCAGCTTGCTGGAAAATGTTGCCAGAGCTGGGTAACAGGTTATCCTGCTGCACTGCTCTTACACATCTGAAGTCCTTGGTTTACCCATTTGTTGAAGAAATGCAACTTCTGTTGGTCTTGTGACTATTTACTGAGCCACTCAGTTTTGTAAACTTCTCGCTGGGTCTTCCTGGCACGCTTTAAAGTTCTCATTGAGCTGGCGGAATAAACAAAGAAGTGTTCCAAGGAGAAGTGTATCTTGCTACAAATTTCATTTTGTAAAACATCAGGTTATTCTTTGTGGCCTCCAGAGCTCATACAAAATGTAAAGATTTTCCTTTTCCCTTTCTGTAATCAATAGCATTTTCTGCTGCTAAGTCTGTTATTTGTCTTATTGATTGCCAGTCATTCCTACACAGACCTGTTTCCTGAAGATCCTTCAGGAAAGCAATATTAAGATATGAGGTTACCTGATGTGAACATGCAGTTCCTCTGAGTCCTGGTACACATTCCCTTTTGCCTATTAACACGATGCAGGAGGAGCAAGCCTCTTGCTTCCACATGAAAGTTTATGGAATTTATCACTGTAAATTGCTGGCAAATATGAAGTTGAATGCATAAATGCAGTAAAGTAAAAAACAAATAAGATTCCAAGACAACAAATAGAAGGACTAACAGAAAATATGTCTTAATGTTAGATGACCCTTTTCCTTGCATCAGAGAACTGTATGAAGACATACATGCTTGGTAATGTCATTATTAACAAACCTGCTTACAGATCACACTTTTTGCTTTTGGGAAGAGTTAATGTAACTTTACACTGGGAAGAACTTTCAGAGTGATTTTGATTCCCTTCCTAGCCCAGCTAGAATTTATCACTCTGCCTTTTAGTCTGGTATGCTAGATGTGCAGAAATCCTTAACACAAAACCAGTTACAGGTGTCCTGTCACCACTTCTATGGCTCCTGAAGTGCCTGGCTGCTGCATCTTACACAGTTTGGAATGCAGTGGCAGACAACAGAAATTTCCTTTGGGTCAGAAGTGCCTTTAGATGGTGATTTGAAATATCCAGGCTCTGCCACCTGCTGAGGATTTGATGATAGTCTTGTGACTGCTATTCTGCAACTGCAGCATGGTAGACTGTTGGATTAAAGCAATTAAACATTAAGACTCAAGGAGTTAAAGATGCATTTTTAATTTTCAGTCAGATGTGTCCTAAAGCTTATTTATTTAACCTTCCATCCATTGTGGTCATAATAGTATAAACCCACTTGAGACCCTGCAGTGCAGTGTCTCACCAGCAGCCCTGAGCTGATAGCGTGGAGGAGGATGACCAAAGCCCAGGGCAGATGAAGCCCATTAGCACAGGATGCCTCAGTTTTAATAGATCAAAAGTAACTCTTAAAAGGTGTAGTGGAGAATCTCCCTGAGATGCTCCTCCAGCATCAGCTGTCAGCTGGGTAACAGTCCAACACCTTCACATGTCAGGCCCTTTGCAATGAAGAAACCAATCAGGGATCAGCAGTGGACTCTTAAAGGGGCTGCTTACTTTAAATACTTGTTGACTTGCAGCTTCAGTACAATTAGCTGTAAATTTGTTTTACATTTCTGAGTCCCCTGTGTCTCTGCCACACTACATCCATATGCTTCTCTCTCATTCCTAGCCCCTTCCTTCCAGATTACAGGTACATGCTTTTCCCTCCGGTAGCATTTGGTTGTTTTTGGTTTACTAAAGTGTACAAAACAAAAGAACTACTTCCAAAAGGAGATGTCAGATGTACAGATGTGCTCCACCAGCTTCATCAGTTCTTTCATTCTGCTGCTTCATTCTGCAGTGCCAGATGCAGAACTGGCATCACTTCAATATCCAGCTGTTAATGGATGGACTAGCAGGAAGAACCCCAGCCTTGTCCAAAATGAGGTATCTTTGCTGTGCTTCTTACCAGCCTTTCCTACAATGAATGCACTGCTTGAGAAGGGGTGATCTCCTGCTCTGGGAACAGCATGCCCACTGAATTACACTCATACCAGGAAATTCTTGCTCCAGAGTACCCACTGTACTCTGACACAGTCTCAAATCTACTCATTGTAGGAGCCAGAAAATGCAAGGTTAGAGCAGGGGAGCACAAATGCAAGGCTGGATCATAGCTGGAAATGCAGCTCCCTGATAGGAACAAACGTAATTTGGAATTCTCTTAGGAAACAAAAAATTGCCCACAGCTATCCTTTGTACAGGGAGGTAAAAGACTAAACACTGAGAAGTGTGTTTAATAAAAATACTCTCAAATACTTTGACACAGCTGGAATTATCTGCAAGTTGTGCAGACTGTAGCATTGTTGCTGACAATCCCCATTGTACTTGCTCCAGCCATCCTGTGCCAGCAATACTCTCCCAGGACCTACATAAAGATATTAATAGCAATTCATCTCACAGAAGCCTGGTGCTAATCTTGACTTATGGCAGTCGTGAGCTTTGCAGTCTCCCCCTACCTCTGTTCTGCATGAATGCCCTCTTACTTGGCTTTATTTATTTTCATAGTAAACACAATTCCGGGAAAAGCTTTCCTACGCCCTCTGCTGGTTTTCCAAAACAGCCATTTTCACCCGAGTATCACAACTCTTCCTGTAAAATACCAGTAGGTTCCCATACCTCTCTTCCATTTTCTTCTGACTAAACTGCAGCAAGATGTATAGGACAGAATCATAGGTGCAAATCATACCAATTACTTCCTCCTGCTTCCCTGTGACCTGCAAAATGACTACCAATTTTCATGTTTACTTACCAGCATTTTTTCTGAATAGACTGTTCAGGAAACTCAGGCAATCCTCATCTCTTCATAAACAGCAAGCTTCCTTGAGCAAGTCTGCACAGAGAACAGGAGCTGCCTTTGGTTCCCTTTCATGTTAAGGAGAGTGGCTCCATGCACCTTCAGCCTGAACCTTATGGACACAAAGTAATTTGTCAGTGGATCAATTATCTCCTTGTATTTATGCCTTCACTGCCAGGCCTCCTTACACACTTAACCACTAAGACTGAAGCAATTGTACTAGGTTATTCCCAAAACTCTTCCAGAATAATTCTTTAGTCTCTAATGTAAGTTTTGTATATTCCATGAATGTTTACCAAAAGCTCAAGACTGCATACTGCTCTGATTCTCACTGGTGACTTATTCTGGTATTCAAAGCCAGTTCTGCAGGTTTCAATACTCAGGTTAGTAAGTCTTAACCCTTCTATTTCTGTATTTTTGTGTATTTATGTATAAAGACAATCTAACTTATCCATAAATGTAAGACCCTTTGACAGTAATTCTCCAAAGAAAAAGACACGACCAGCTCCCAATGGCCAGATGGTGAGACTCGTCAAATACAAGCAGGGTATATCCTCAGTGCTAGAAATCCACGCCTTAATCACAGACTGGGCCAGGTCATGACTGTAGTAAGGGATATGGTGTCTCATGATTCACATAGCTTGAGTCACATAGCTGAGAGCAGGTGTCTTAACTCTGAGAGTGAATAACCCAGAGTGAATCCTCTACAGTAAATTCAAATGTGCACCAGATCTAGCTAGGGATATACAACGGCAGTAACTCTATCTTGTCAGGAAAAAGGAGGTACTCATTAATCAATCCAACTTTAGTTTAAGGTTTTGGATGTGAACACAGCCCTTCCTGAAAATTCTCTCTGCTTCAGTTTTCTCTCCACTCAAATTTGCACCTTTTTAAAATGTATCAGCCAGTTTACTTACTAAACGTTGTGCAAACCTGTAACCTCCATTACTGCTCAAGCCCTTTGTTCCCAGCAAATGTAGGAACAGCAAAAAAACTTCCAAGGCAGTAGAACTTTCACTAAAGAAACAAAAAACTACTAATGAGCAAAACACCATAGACAAATCCACTAAACCAAAACCCCCCACAGCACGCACCTCCACTATGAAATTACCACTTTCCTAAGAGTCCCATAAATACACTGCTCTCTCAGAAGTGCTGACATGATGATGGTGCTGCTTCTTCAGAACTTAGCTCTTAGGGAGACTAGAGAACTACTTTAAGTCAAAATACAGTGTTAACAGACAATTCTCTCTCTGCTATTCTCAGTGATATCACGCACACACCACTCACAAGAAAGAAAGCAAGCTTTTATCAAAACCACACAGTGAAAGCCACTCCTCAGGAATCCAGAGCAATCCTAAATGCAGGAGTAAAACCTGGCTGTAGCCACCTGCCTTCCCAATGAACTGACAGGCAAGGAAACAACCATGTTCCATGCTCAGTGTCCACCACGCTGCAACTCGGGGCATCAGGAGCCAGCCCATGACTCTGCAGGTGCCTGCCTCCTTACAGGAAGGTCAGAACTGGTGAAGTCATGGAAACATTTAACATCTCCACCAGCAGGACCAACACAGCGCTGCTGCCTCAGCTCTAACACGCAGGTTTGCTCTGCACCAGCCTGCAACAGTTCACCTGCTTAAGCAGGAGAGCCTGCCTGTCCCACCCAACACATATCTTGGGTCACTGCATGATGATAACCAAACACCAGTACGGAGTGGGAACAACAAACACTGTCACCCACAGTATCTTCAGAGTTTTAAGTAGGAAATGCAAAATTTTGATTGACATTCATCTAAATGTTAGGATAATTTTGAGAAGTTTTCAGGAAATGAAAATTCATTAAATTCAGTGTAAAGCAACTACACCGCAGATTGTTAATCCAGCCCTGAGCTGGAGCATCAGTCAGCTTCTGAGGACAGTATTAATCCTGGAATTACGTTTTCCACTGAAGATATTTTAAGTTAGGCCCACCATTATTTCAGAAAAGGCAAGTTCCCTGCCATTCTTCTTTTTACCGAGGAAGACACACCAGCAAACACATCAGCATTTGATAGGTACCGAGTCCATTTTAATAAGAGAATCCACAACCCAGAAATCATTAAATCCCCCCTCCCATAACCAGTTGTAGGCAGCTCTCTTTGGAACTCAGAATCTGACTTGCATGCGGAAATGCATCTGCTTTGTAGCGTTGTTACTCATTCCTGTCTTGAGCATCCATTTTGACTTCATCCTCTGCAGGTACTGCATGTCACGCTGCTGAGCAGAGATGGCCCCTGCAGTGAGAGAGAAGGAAGAGAGATGGATCAATGTCTGCCACCTTACTTACAACTTGTATGCAAACCAGCTGACCTGCCCACGTACTTCAGCAGTTACCTATAGGTTTTCCTTCCCATACTGGTATACTCCTTTCCACTTTTCTCTGGGGAAAGCCCAGCTTCCTCTAAAAATAGCCATGACTGTGATTAAAGCAAAAGGTTGTTTTGCATTCCAAGTGTGATCCTTGTATTTCAAAAGTGGATATAGACCACAATTCTGCTCCCCTACTGGAAAAGCATGACTTATGTTATATTACTAAATAGCAAGAGTAGTGACTTGGACAGGTATAAACCAAGAAATCTCAGGAAGTCACCAAGCATCACCAAGAATGGAATGAAAAGCTTGCACAGAAGCTGCACTGGATTTTAGAAACAAACTTCCTGTATCTGCTTGGATGTCAGGAATTAAAATGAAGCGAGTGGAAGACAAACTACTGCATAAACTCAACGTGTAAAGCAAAGCTGACCTCTGCAATTGCAGAGTGCTGACATCCCAGAGCCTCCTCCTCTGCAAAGCCCTCCCATTGTCACTCACCTGCCTGCCCTGTCCAGCCCAAGGCTCGGTACTGCTGCAGCACCCGACCCACAGCTTTCTTGTTCTTCGCAACAGCCACGTCTCTTGTCACACCAAAACGCTGCTTGTAGTACCTCATCAAGGAACGGTGACCCACTCTGGCACCTGTTCACAGGAGGGGACATCTTACTATCCATCATGAAACAGCTTCTGAAATGAGTACTCAAGCACGTTGTGAGAACTATGGAAAACCCCTCTGCTGAGAAATGTTATTAAAGGGTCCAGAATCTTAAAAATTTTAGGATTATTAGGGAACTCAATGTAATTACTGTAAGAGCTGCTTGAAGAAAAAACACAAAATGTGCTGCTATTCAAGAGGGCCTTAGCTCAGATACTAAACAAGCAGTTATCAGAAAAGAAAAATCTTAATTAGTGGAATGAGCAGAGAGGCAATGCTGTTTCAAGTAAACAGTGAAGCCACTTGCTGACATTCAGGAAAACTTGTGTAACTGAAGAGTTGGCAGCATTTTCAGAATGAAAGGGCTGAGGTCCCCACATACAAAACCACCAAACAAAAAAAAAAGTGAGAATGCCAAATGCTGAACTAGAGAAAGGCTATTTAATAATTAAATTTACTGAACTAGTTTACTGAATTAGGTGGGAGCCGGCTCCCTACAAAAAACTCCTACACTAGATAACCTAAGTTATAGCCTCTCCAAGCTGCACTCAAACTAATAAGGAAACTCTTGTTGGAGTAAACCATGAGAGTCACATAATGAAGATGTAAAATGGGCAAAGCAACCCACTGCCCCAGTCCACATATCTATCCATCAGTGCTGAAGAAGCTGAACTACTTGGCAATGAAAATAGTGAAAAGTGAAAATAGGAAAGTGAGGACATAACCTCAAAGACACTTAAATGCTAAACTACCTTCTCCCTTCCCAGAGGAAAACACAACAATGGCCTGTGCTGCAGGTACTGGAGGCAGATATGGGAAGTGCAGAGAAAGTAAGCTGTGACACAAACCCTGTGCCCACCTGATGGAAGGATCAGCTCCATGGTGTCATCATCATAATCCAACTCTTTCTCTGCCGAGTGCTTTCCAAGACCCTCCACATCTTTCCCGTCCTCATGATCAGGATAACTGCTCCTGTGGAAGAGCAGCAATACATGCTCTAAACATGGTGAGCAGCCACAACTATCCAGACCCACTCTACACAAGAACCATGATGCACAGCTACAGCAAGGCACAAACATTGCCGTGTTTCACCTGCTTTGCTCTGAGGGCTCCTAATGGCAGAACTTTGCCCTGAACAAAGCTGGAGACAAGGAACCCCCTTCCTCCACCCTGTTCTGCAACTCAGCACAGTTCTGCTGCTGCACACTTAACAGTGACTTAATGGTGAAAAGCCACCACAGTGCAGGTCACCAGCTCTGCACAGCTACTGAACAAGTGCTCCCAGAAGCTCCACCGGTCACCATAATATGAGGTATTTCTGACCAAAACGAACACAGCTTAGGATTAGTTGCAGGAAGTTCAACAAGAGGCCTCTAAAACACAGCAACTCCAGCTACACAATGAAACTTATGTAAGAAACCCACAGTAGATCTTAAATCCATAATCTGTTTAAAAGGTAGTGGGAAAGACAATTATGACCTTTTATGGCCTTTGCTGGTGCACTGAAAGCTCAATTCAGTAACAGCAAACATACAAAACAGAATTCAAAATGTACTTTGATGTAGGATTTGTAGAAACGTAGGTAATTATGGTCACAGAAGAAGACAACCAATCTTGTTGTTACCATTACCAAAAAGAGTGGGGAACCAGCAATGCAAAATAAGTACTGGAACCCGAAACACCATTGCATTTTAAGAATGAATGATAGTTTCTAATGTAATATTTAACTGTTCTTTTGTCTGTCACCACCTGTGTCCCACTCAAATAGAAATGACCTCACCTAAAATCATAGAAATCTGCAAATTCCAGGGCAGCATCTCCATCTGTGAAGAGTTTGCAGTGGCTTTTATCATTCATATGAGCCTGGACCGCTTCTGTAGAGTAGAAGGATTTCCCCTTTTCATTGCACCAGATGCAGATTTTTCCAATGCCGACTTTCTCTCCTGCAGAAAACATTGGCACTTCTAAAGGTCTGAAAAAAACCTCCCTAGTCAGTAATTAACATTTCTATGACAAAGCCTTCCCAGTTTGCAGGCAGAGAGACTTAAGAGGAGCCTCGAGCCCTTAATTTCCAGGACAGCCTTGCTGTTCCTAATGCCTTGACCATATGGCCCCACCAGGGACAAGTCTGGCCATTTAAAGATTTCTTGTGACAAGGTATGGGTCATTCAGTATTCTCAATAACAAATTTCACACTTCTAACATGTTTTTGTATCCAATACTTCAAAATTATTTTATTTGCACCATTTTTTTTAGACTTGAAGGATGATACACTTTTTCCATTTAGCTCTCTCACAAGCATTGTAAACCAAAGAGACAAATACTTGTGACTCACTGGTAGAACAACACAGTTCATATGATTACTTTAGCAACAGAATTCTATCCCATATTTCATGTTATCTGAACAACTTTCTCAATATCAGAAAACTATGAGAGACCTGCAGGGTACATGACCATGTTTGTTCATCCAGGTTTTCTCTCATTCTCTCTGGAAAGCCTGTGGTCCTGCTCATGATCAAAATACTGACAGCACTAAGACAAAAAAAAAGCAACCCAAACCAAACCATCTGGTGTCATATCAGAATATAATTATCCTGATATAATATTAATTATAATAATCCTAAAAAGATTAGAGAACACTCAGTCATACCAAGATACTTGATTAGTCCTCTGAGATCCACAAGGTACTCTATGTCTGGAATGAAGAAGCTGTGCATTTTTGTCATATGCGCCACATTTTTTGTGAGAGATCTTGAGTGATGGGGACAGAACAAGCAGTCTGTGACTGGTATGGCCCCAACAGCAGGAATGCTTTCAGCCTCTGCCTGCTGCTCCCCTTCTTCTTCTTCCACACTTTCCATCTCTTCATCAGAGCCAATGTCTTCATCAGAATCCATATCTTCCCAGTCTTTTAAAGGAAGTTTTAAAAAAAATATTTATTTTATACTTTTCCCAAGCAAAATAAGTCCCAAATAAGTTAGAAAAAGCCATCATGGAACATATTGCGTTTTTCGTTCTTACAGCTAAGTGCCACACAGTCACTTCCAGGTGCAAGAATTTACCATTTTCAGTAAAAGACATTTCTTTCTAAGATGCACAGCAAAGCACAAGGTTGCTCATAAAAACTGTTGGCAGATCTGATACTTTCCCCCCCTCCATTTTCTCAGCTATTAACACTTTACTGCTGTTTCTAGGCCTTAAATTTAATTCACCACAGAGCAAGAACACAAGCACGGCTCAATGAAATCAAGACAACCCTGGTGGCATCAGGAAAACACTCATTTCCAGCAGTGAAGAAAACACACTCCTGTTCACACACTTAAAAGAACAATTAACATTCAGAAACCTCCTAAGATGTTTGCAACACAATCTATGACTAACACGTTAACACTAGAGAGGCGCAAGCTGGCTTCTTCTTTAGGTGTTACAATGTATGCTCAGAGGTAAATGTTTCTTCTCATGTAGAACAGACTCACTGAACTGCAACTGAAATTTCAAGAGCACAAAACTGCTGTTACAGATGCAGTAATGTGACACAGGGGTTTCAGAAGCTGGAATGAAGTTCCACCTCATTCATACCTGTTCCCTTGCTTCAGCTCAATCACCCCATTCAATTGCTCCAATAGATGTGTTTGGAGCTGCACTGTCAACTAGAGCACTGAAAGCATCCAGGTTAAAAATAACTCTTTTCTGGAAATTCTGAAGCTCTGATCTTTTCAGCTGGCTGCTTTCCAGGCTGAACTCCAACACACAGCTGTATTCATAGGAAAAGGCCACTGGGGTGGCAACTCTCAAACCCTTTTTAACACAGACATCAAAATGCTGAGAGGTGACGCCACACAGGTTAAAGAGCAAATTTTTGCCTCTGGTCTTGGTGGGCAGAGGGAAACAAAACCAAACACAGTCCCACCTCCCTTCAACAGATCAGGAAATGTGTTGGGACAACATCAAATGATCATAACTGGATTTCTGTTGGTTTATTTTTTCAGAAGTAGTTTTAGGGTAACCTGTTACATTAGCCTTCTTTAAAGGAAACTTCCTTTGATGTCTAATGTGGGAAAAAGTGCTCTATTATATAGATATACTAGTGACTATCTATACTTAATCTTTACATGCATTAGTGTCTGTCTGTAGGTTGAACAGCTGGCAGTCCAGATACTAACACAGAGTCCTTGACTGCAAACATGGGCCAACTTTAACTCCTTTGTTAAAGTGAAAATTTAATCAACAGCAAGACCTTTTGTGATGGAAAATGCTGCACTGCTACAGAAGTAGGAGGAAGCTTTTGCTCAAACCATAGCTTACCCCAAGCTATCTTCTGTCAGTGTGTTTAATGCCTTACCTTCTTCATTATCCTCTTCTTCCTCTGCTTGTTGCTTGGCCAGCTTCCTTGCCTGCTGTTCAAACCACTGCAGCCGTGGAGGTATTTCTGGTCGTTCTCTGCTCTGGGACAAGCTGGTGCTTTCCCTGGAAACTGGAGAGCTACTCACATTACTAGGAGGTAGAGGTGTCTTCTTTGGAGATGAAGATGGCTGGGCTCTGATGGCTTGCTGAATAGCTGTGTTCATTTCATCTTTGTTTACGCTCTCTGGGGCCAGCCCCTTTTCCAGATTCTTCTCATTTAATATTTTCACCTTCTTGCTGACAGCTTGGACAGCTTTCTTCTCCAGCTCTAGGTGCTTCTTGGACTTCAGGTGATTCTCATAGGCATTGAAGGTGGAGAACCTCTTGCTGCACACTGTGCAGTAAGTGGCAGTGATTTTGTTCTGCTCCTCTGCTACTGCTCTCTGTGCCAGGACTCTCTCTTGGAAATTCTCAGCAGTAACAGGAGGCATGTCAGCAACTTTACGCTTCAGGTTGTACCTGTGCCAGTCGGTTTTGTAATGGGCACGCTGAATGTCACCATCCTTGAAAGCCACACGGCAAGTGATGCAAGTGTAGGTGGCCATTACTAGAAAATGAAAAAAAAAATAAAATCATGTTAAAAAAATTAAGTAACAGACACAAAAAAGCCCCAACACCTTCATCCTGACAACCTTATTTTAAGGCAGTGTTAGTCAGACAGTTCTTGCACCGAATTAAATTTACTAAACACCAGCATCAGCAATGAGTGCAGTATTCACGGGCAGTAGCAAGAGAGGAAACTTACAGATAAAAGACTTTGTTGTACCACAACAGCAGCTGAGCATCCCAGCTCTGGATGCAGAACCTGCTGTGCCTGTTGGGATTGGGATGCATGAGAGGGCCCCCAGTCACAGCAACAGCATTTCAAAAGCTCTATGCTTTTCACTGAAGATCAGTGACTAGAGGTTCTTCACAAGCTCATCTTCTGCCAACTGTAAGACTTTGAGGAGACCAGTGATTCCTCAGAAACAAGGGTAAAAAGGGAAAACCTGCTTACAGGCCTATTTGGTATCTTCCACAGCCTTATTAAATGGCAAAAAAAAAAGTTACTGCGTTTAAAAATAAAGCCTTCTTAGCTACTTTGGAGCAGTGTGTGTAGTGTTGACAACACTTTACCCTGCAGAGCTGTTTATCTGGAGATTCAGTCAGTCATGCCTAGATCTAGCACTCGAAACCACTGCTAACCCTGGCCTCCCTTCACTTCCCACCACCCAGCCAACCCATGTTACTAGGGCTGGGACAGGACAACTGCAGAGCAGTGACCTTCCCACTCATGCTGTCCTTTCCAAACCCATACATTTCCTTCCTTCTCAGTGCTTAATGAAACTTCGTTGTTTTTTTTTTTCTTTTTTTTTTAAACAAAGTTGATGGAATCTCTTGAATGCTCCAAAAGCAAAGACCAAAAAAATGTGTTATCTGGAGACCACAGAAAGCACCCTCACTGTTTAACTGATTTAGAAAAACTATGGCTTAATCTGGAAAAAAAAGAAATAGTACATCAGGATGACAGGGTTTGAAAGCAGGGAGAGGAAGAGCAGCCCCTCCCTGAAGCTACTACCAGGAAGAAGCAGTGGTAGAAGTCAAACATGTAGAGTCAAAACACATGTTATGAAATGCTCATTCCCTGCAACCACTAGGATCCTTACTTATTATTGCTTGTGCCATCTACAGTGTGATAGTGACGGGGGGATGCAGCAAATGAAGGCCATATAATCTGGAGTACTATAAGCATCTGCTCAGTATAACAGACACTTTTTGTGTTCTCTGCCCACTGAGAGATCCCGAGTATTCCCTGAGGCGTTTCCCTGCCACCTGCAGCGCTCCCTGCCCTTCTCCCCACCCAAGCACCAACCTTTGCCATAAATCACTGACTCAGAGCCACGCTGGCTGCTAGTGACAAACCCCTTGCAGGACCCTGAGGGAGAACACTCTGTTCTGCTCCATGACGGACAGACGGAAGCTACACGCTACATTACCATGGGGGCATTTAAAAACACCCAACCTCCCCCCGCTCCGCCCCACCCGAAAGAAAGCAGCTCAGAAAAAGAGGTTTGTAACTAAGAGCAGCTAAAGCCATAAACCTTCACCTCTTACTACTACGTGGAGACGCATTTACAATACAAACTGCACAAAACAGAGAAATCCCGTATAGTTACACAACACCTTCCCACGACCCGCCTGCACTTTCCCCTCCCGTTTTAAGCCCCAGGACCGAAGCCCCGAGTCCTACCTTGTGTGGGGCTCAGGAAAACGAAACCTCAGGCACTGCCAAGCCCGCAGCACAGCCAAGCCCTTCCAGCCAAATCGCGATCTCCCCTGAGGCTCTTTATTACGGCTGATTTTCAGCTGCCTTCGGATGGATTTAAATTGAGTCCGTGTTCCTGATGCTAGCACAAGGCAGGCGTTTATTATACGGACAGCTAAAATTCGGGCAAAACCTATAGATAAAAAAATTAAAAAAAAAAAACCAAACCAAAAACCAAGAGATAAGACAGGGCGCAGGCAGCAGCCGGAAGCCACCAGGCCAGGCGTGGAGCAGGCCGGGATCACAGGGAGCCATCCCAAAGGAGCAAAGCCGGCTCGGCCGGGCCACGCCACCTGTCCCCCGCCCCCGCTGCCCCCGCTACCCTCGCTGGCTCGGGTGGGGCCGGGCCGATCCATTCCATCCCGTCCCGTGCCATCCCGCCCCTGATGCCCGGGACACGCACCTGCGGCCGGCTCAGCTGGCGGCGCCGNGCCCCACGGGCCGTGCCCCGGTGCGGCTTTGCGCCTTCGGCTGGCTGGGTTTGCGTTTGTTTTGTTCGTTCGATTGTTTTCACGGAATCAGTTAGGGTGGAGAAGATGTCTCCGATCATCGAGTCCAACCTATGGCACTAAGTGCCACGCCCAGTCCTTCCTGAAACACCTCCAGGGACGGTGACTCCACCACCTCCCTGGGCAGCCCATTCCAGTATCTGATCACCCTTTCCGTGAAGAAATTCTTCCCGATGTCCAACCTAACCCTCCCCAGCTGCAGCTTACGGCTGTCTTCTTGACCTGTCACTGGGTACCTGGGGGAAGAGGCCGAACCCCACCTGGCTAGAACCTCCTTCCAGGTAGCCGCAGAGTGATAAGGTCACCCCGTTTGTTGTTATAGGGTTTATTTCCATTTCTGGGAGCAAACACACAATGAGATGATGAAAGATAAAAACTAACACGTATTTATTAAAACAATCAATATAATAGTTCCATGTTTACAAAACAGTGATCAGGCAGGTAAAGTGCTGCAGAATACTTAAATACGGACATTTTGTAATTCTCCAGTTTCTGGTTGCCTGGGTGGGGGTTACTCACAGACTGTGATGCTGCTCATGTGCTGAGAACAGACGTGGAGACTACAGGGATTTATTTGTTCAGAAGGCTGGGACCGCCTGGAAAAAGTGCAGAACGAACACAGAACAAGTAGAACGAGTATTTCTTCAGATCCTGTTACTTTGGGTTACAATTATTTAACCTCCTCTGCATAGAACAGTATTTTTTTTTCTACTAACAAACACAAGAGTGGCCAGTAGGTGTGTGGTACGTACGCATGGAAACCTCGTGTGCTGGGAACGGGTGGTTTTGCACTGGATTTGATACACCGAAGGCCACCAATCCGATGGTGATCCTGTCACTTGTGTACTGACACAAGGGGAAATTTTCTGAGTACAAAAGAGTGACCTGCATCCCTGCCCTGACATACGTCTTTTTCTTCCATCAGGATGCGTGAAGAAGCCACTGCAAGGCACAAGAGGGTGAGCCCTTTGCTGCCAGGTACGAGCACACACACACACAACACAAGCAGCACCGATTCCAGGGCAGGATCACACACTCTTACCCCATGGCATTGGCTCACACTATGCCCTCTATGCTGCCTGTGTGCCTTTTGACTGGAAATCACATGCAAGGAAGCTTTCCATGGAAAAACTGTATGTTTCATAGCTTTGTATTGCCTTATATGTCCTTGCCTGCCTTCCTGCCCAGGCATTCCGTTTGATGGATGGAAAGGTGACAACAGTGCTCGGTAGGAAAGACGCTGTAGACCATTGTGACAGGAATTTTTAAGGAACTGCCATTTCTTCATAAGGAACTGCCACATAATACAACAAAATGAAGTTTTCTCAAAGGATTTCCAACTGAGGGCAGTGTGGAGAGGATCCACAAAGGAGAGAAACATTTTCTTTGTGTTTTGCTGGCGAACTGCTGGCAGTGGAATGTATTGTGTCCAAAGTCATTCTTACATGTGGTTGTGTGGAAGGGAAGGGAAGAGATCATTTCCTGCAGAAAATTAGACATCTTTTTACTACCTGAGGAAGAATATTACATGTTACAGAATTACATCCTTCCCATTACACAGTATTTAGGGGTTTGAATGTAACTGACTATCGTGACAGCAGAAAAAAAAAATCTAAAGACTCTCAGATAAGCAACTATGTCCCTAACTTTAATGATTTACTCGTTCAAATTTTGGTTGTTTTTTTCCTTTCTGAAAAAAAAAGAAAAAAAAGAGAGAGTCATACTGGAGAAAAATCAATCTATTTACCTATCTTGAAACCAGAAAATGGGTAATTTACAAAAAGTCTGAGAAACTCCACCAACTGCTTTTCTTTCTGATCTAATCTATTATTCTAGAAGAGTGCCCCTGTGTTACATACTCTCATAACCACAAGTATTTTCCATAAAACAACAATAAAGTGCACGCTGTTACAATGCCACCATTGACAGCCAGCTAGCCTGTCCTGCCAATCTGCTCCAGAAAAGCCTGTGAAGGATGAAGGACTGCTCCCTCCCGGCCGCCTCTCCTTGTCCCGCAGTCTGCTTCCCCTTCTGGCACCAGTACTCCTGGACAAGGAAGCACACAGTTGTTTGGGCATCCTACAAAGCTGCATCAGCAACTTGGATTTGCACTCTTTTAACTGTACAGATTGTCCTAAACATGCAGCAAGGAAATGAGGCTTTTAAGTCATCTGAGAACTTTTTAAACTCACTGATTTTCCAACAAAAGCTTTTTTTATTTTTGGTTGGGTATTTAATTTTTTTTTTTAATTTGTTTTTTCCAAATTAGAAGAACAACCTGGTGAAAGCTAAAGAAGAAACTTAGCAACTAATGCTGTGGAAGTGATATGGGCCATGTTTTCTAATGATTTCCAGAAACTCATGTGTTGAGATATTGTAATTTGAAAGCTGCATCTTGTGGGATCTAGATCCAGCATCCATTTATTTCATAATGTATTTGATAATGAAGGCACAGGCTTACCCTTTTACTGGTAAAGGACAGCAAACACAGTCAATATGCATTACTGACACAAAAAGCACAAGCAACAATAAAGCTAGTGTCAAAACATCTCAACATCCTTCCTTTTCCTATAATCTTTTTGGCCATCTGCCTATTCTTCCACCTCAAAAGGAAAAAAAAAATACAAAATGAAGTTAATTTCAAACACAGGTTTACCTACATGTATATGTTAGTGGAAGATATTTATCGTCTGTTGCTGTACTTTTTGAGGGTCCTAGATGACAGTATTTACCTCTTCAAATGCCAGCAAATGGAAATTTACTTGAGTAGTAGTAGCAGCTGACATGGTCCCTCAACTTTGCTAATGGTTTACATCACATTAAAAAAACTAGCTTTATTTCATCCTATTTCTTGGATTACTATTGCTTGGTATTGCAATGCAGTTTTGTCACAGGTGAACAAAAAAGCCCTAGAAAAGTAAGTTATCTGCTTGAGATCCCATGCCACTCACTCAGCATGTGTGGACTTTAAACTGGCAAATAATTTAAACAAGTTATTTTTTTGTTTTAAATTAAATGCCAAGAAGAAGATTCTGAGTGTCTTCGCTAGCAACTGACCTCACCAAATGCTTCTAAGTATATTAAAATCATCAACTTGCAATACAACTTTTGTTGCAAGTGGAAGCAGCTATCATGGGAAAAAAAGCCAAACCAAAACCTACAGAATCTCGAATTAAGGAAGTGGCACCTAAAAAGCCTTTTTGCTTTTTTTTTTTTTTAAATCTCTAATCTCTACTCCAAACAATAACTACCCTCACCTGCTCCCAAACAGGTTGTTCAGTTTACACAATATTAACTTTTAAACATAAAGATTCATTGGCTGACTTCACATGGGCAATACTGCCAAGGACCAGACTCCATTAAGGAACACAGCAGGTGGTCAGTCATCTAACATGCCACTTTACAGCTCTACAAGCCTATAACAGCAAAAAACTTGGAAATGCATCACCATATCCAAAATAATTCAAAGGTTTTAAGTATGAAATCTAGGGGGTTTTATAGTGTTGCACACATATTTAAACTCAAGTTGTGCCAGTTAATGTGTTTCATATACAGTAGATGCACTACACGTAATGCTAACTGCAGGGATCCATACTTTTTGGTAGGATTGAAGGAGGCGAGATGCAGTTAATCTCACTGCAGCCCTCTGATAACTTGCCCTCACAATATGAGTCATTAATTGTATTACATGATTGGAAAACTAGAGTAAATAAACTGCCGATATTGGAAATTTGGCTCAGGACCCCAAAATAGATGGTTGGCAAAAAGGTAAAAGAAACCTCTCCCCCAGCTATTTTGAACAACTGACTTCCACCACGCATCTGCAACCAAACAGTGGATAGAGAATTCATTTCCATGCTATTACATTGAGGTATAACTACCAGAAACATTAAACTATCAGTATTAGCTGATACTTATCCAGTTAATTCACTCTGCATAAGGGAAATTATTACAACACGTCTAAAGGGATAGTTAAAGCTTACAGCTCAGAATTTTCTTCTCTTTTTTTTTTTTGTTTTGTTTGTTTTGTAGTATTTGATGGTATTTTTTTTTTGTGTTTTATGTTTCATTTCTTCTGTGTTACCAGCTGCAATTTCAAGGTTAATGACTTCCAAGCAGATTTGAAAGGAAGCCTGAAGACTTTTTCTTTTCCTGGGATTCTGCTTCTTGACCTTGTGAAAGTCCCAATTCTTTCTCAATCTGCTCTAGCTCAGACTGGTCAAGCAGTTCAAAATCATCAGCTTCCTCTGTGTCTGTCTCCTCGCTCAAACTGGGCGCTGCCTGTGAGGGAGCTTGCTGTAGGGACTGCAGCTGGTCTTTGATGGCAGCAGACACTGCAGCCGTGATGACATCGCCAGCAATTCCACTCATTAAATTAAAGGTTTGGTCACTGGTCAAAGGCAAGGACAGTCCTGCAGTGGATGGTCTCTCTTTACTCTGTCTGGAAGCGTGATCCGCCTTGACATCAGTTTGCTCTTTCCTTCGTTTCTGCTGGGTGGGCAAACCGATGCTTGAGTCATCGTCATCGTTTGTGCCGGCACCGTTTTCTAAAGAGGGAAACTCTAAAAGGTCTCTAGTGAAAGCTTCTTCATGATCACTAGGTCGGTCAAAATCTATTACAGGGTTAACAGAAGAAAACAGAGTTAGCACTCACAAAAGGTTTCCCAAAAAGGCAGCCACATGTAACAATGCTACTCCAGTAGTTCTCTACTAGAAGGAACTTTGTGTGACATTTAAAACAAAATGGTTTTGAGGTCATAAAACTAGCATCACAAATCAGCTGGTATCAACCTAACTATTTGAACAAAGTAACTTTTTTAAGCTAACTTTTTTAGGTATCTATCTGTAATGAAACAACCCATGCAAATCTTCAGCACAGCTATTTCTAAATACACCAACCACATGAAGTCCTAAAATTTATTTCTCTTCACAATATATATAAACTACAAATATGTAAACATGTAAGATGTATTACAAGCTTTGTACATGCATATGGAGTAATAAAAAGAATGTTTATCTGTTTAAATAAAGATATAAAACCAATGTAAAGACTAATTTTTTTTTTCCTTTCTTGGCCAATGCTTGTTTCCTTAAAAAGGAAACAGAAAATGGAAACTCTACAGATGATCAGAATTGTTTCATGTTTTCAAGAGGCTAAAAAGCAGGATGTAATCAAACATTAAATTTTAATGTCTGCATTAATGAATGACACAATATTTGTTATTAGAAATGTGTAAAACATACCGTGGAGTACATGGCCTGTGGAAGAGGCCTAAATCAGCACAAGTGAATACTTTCATCAAGTTTTGAATGAGAAGGTAAAAAGTTTGAACTTACTTTCTATGAAAACAAGCAATAGGAGGTTGGGGTTAAGGAAATAAATTCTAAAAATGACTCCTATGTCATTTTCTCCATTTTCTTTAGGAAAGACAGGCTGGGAAGGTGAGAAGGAAGGGTTGTGCTGCATGCAGAGTGGTGGCCCAAATGCACAAAGCTTTGACAGGAGACGAGCCAGTCCTCGAATGCATCCCATTTGGTTTTGCACTTCTGGGTATGTCCTGTTTGCTGAAATGCTCCATGGAGAAGAAGAGCTGATGTTATTTTTCACTTAGCAAGGCTTTGAATAGAGTTTCCCACATGATCCTTACAGCCAAGCTGGTGAGCAAACATGGTAAGAGAACTGTAAGGTGGGTGGAAAGGTGGCCGGATTGCGAGGGTCAAAGGCTTCATCAGCAACACAAGGTGTAGCTGGAGGCTGGTTATTGGTGTCTGTCACAGGGACTGAAACCAGCACTGTTCAAGATTCTTATTAATGACTTGGATGACAGGCTGGAGTGCACTCTGCAAGTTCATGGGCAGAAAAGAATTGCTGTGGGACAGGTGTATTTGATATTCTGGAGGTCAGGATGCCTTCAGAGGGACCTCAAGAGGCTGGAGAAAGAAATAGGCTGAAAAGGAACATCATGACATTCAACAAAAGCAAATGTGAAGTCTTGCATCTGGGATGGAATACCCTATGCAGCAGTACAGGCCAAGGGCAACAAGAAAAGCAGCTTTCCAGAAAAAGATCTGTGGGCAGCAAGTCAGTGGCATGCCCTTGCAGCAAGGAAGGCCAACCACAAACTGAGCCGTAGTAGCAAAATTGAAGGCAGAAAGTCAGTGGAAAGGATTTTCCTCCTCTATTCAGCAACTGAGAATACACATTGAAATACTTTGCCTGGTTGTGACCTCTCCAGTTCTACACAGACAATGGCATACAGGACTGAATCCCCTGGAGGGCCAGCATGATTATTTAGGGGGCTAGAGAACAGGATGTATGTAGATGCTGAGACAATGGGCCTCATTTGGCCCAAAAGAAGGTGGCAAAGGGGGATCAGTTTAACTACTGACTGGGAAGGTAGAGAGAAGATGGGCCTGACTCTTCTGGAAAGTGCACAGCAGGATCAGAGTAAACTGACACAAACTGGAACATGGGAAATTTTGACTGACTGTAAGAAAAAAACTTTTTCATCATGAGAGTAAGCAAATATTGAAAAAGGCCTTCCAGGGAAGTTGCTGAATCTCTACCACTAGAGGTGTTCAGAATTCAAGTGGTCACAGCCCTGAGAAACTTCTTAAAGCTTTAATGAAGAGCTTTGAACCTGTTTTAGATAGGAAGATAGATGAGATGAATGACAATTGCTTTTTACAACTTATGGTTCTGTGATCATACAATGCTGCCTATTTACAACTTGAAATATTAGGAAAATAACTGTAATTATTAATTTGGCCTGTAGTATCATCATTTACAGGGAGCTTTTCCTAGGAGAAATGCAAGATGAGCAGAGCAACAGATCCCCAGGTGAGATAACACCAAATTACTGCTGTCCTTAATCTCTATTCCAGCAAAGTGTTTACTGATAAAAAGTAAGAATTTTTTTCTGGTCAAGATCAAGCCAAGTGCTTGAGAGCCTTTTCCTAGTCTAAGTCTTCATAGGCTTATTGCTGGCTGTCTTCATTTTTAGTAGTAAAACCTGATAATACTTTTTTTAATTGCCTGTTTAACAAGTCAGTGTATTCACTGTTTCTTTCTCAGCCTTTATTTGTTTAGCTTACCCACAAAAGCATTGGTAGTAATTTTAAAAGGTTTACTTGCTTAAAAGGTTTGGTAGAAGAGAGTGCTACATCTAGCATTTATTGAATGTGTTGGTTTTACCCAGTACAACTTATTTATTTAGACACTTGCTGATGCACTTTAACATTTTTAAGATGAGGACAGTTCTTACACAAGATGTATCCAAAACTATACAAAACACTAAGATTAACCGTCAATTCATTTCAGAGAGAAAAGTAACAACCCCGAAACCTTCTGTCCTCAAATTATCTAATAATTTTGAGGTAACCTGTACATCTGGAGTCCACTGATGATATAGATGAAGCTGTTACATACCATCAGATGTGTCTGTCTGTGGAGAATACCCCTCAGATAAGTTAAAGGTCCCATTATCGGTCCAGGATACTTCTGAGACATCTGTGTCAGACACTGACAGCTCTTTGGCAACAATTGCAGCACTAACCTACACAGAAAAGAGTCCCATATATGGTATGATTATATTTTTAAAAAATCACACTACAGAAAGCCAATGCTTAGAGACTGAAAAAAATCCCTCTTGTATGTCATAGCAACATAAATCACCTCCTATTTAAGCCTTAATTGAAGAAACATGAAAATACTATACAATGCTTAGAAGTGAAACATCCCTCTTTGTAATAACTAAAGGATGTATTACACTAAAGAAGCATAGAAAATACCAGTTACTGTAACAAAACAAAATAAGCCTGCAAATACAAAATGTGTATAATGTAACAAAATGAGTAAACTTGAACCAGAAAAACAAGCCCAACATCTATAAGACCATCGAAAATTAGCTGAACAAAAAAGTCATTATCCTTTACCAATTTATTGAACAATATTTAGATATGTCAGATACAAATTTTTATCCCATACGTTATTTTTTTTTTCCAAGCATAAAATCACCTCCAAAGTAATCCCTGTCAAAGTCAGGCTTTATACACTACTGATCAAATACTGCATAATAATTCCTATTAAGATGATTTTTAAAATAATCAAATGGCATTCTGATTAAAACAGAAAAACCTTTGCCATACGGTCATTTAGAATACTAGAAGAAAAATGAGACATCTGAGTGTTCTCATACATATCTAGAAAGATTTTATAGATAATATACCTATTTGCACCATCATTGAAAATTATTAGACAAGTGATTACAAAAATATCTGACAAATTACATAGAACCACTACAGTTTTCTATTAATGTTTCCCTTTTGTATTTTAATTTGATAAAAGTCAACTGCAATTTCAGTGTTGGAAATAAAAGTAACCACCTTTGCTTTTAAATATTAACACAATCGTTCTACAACCAATACAAAATAAATACACTCTTAGCTCAGTAGGCCAATGAAACCATTACCTTAAGGGCCAGAAGTCACAAATGCAGTAGGTTGATTAGTATAAGGCTATAGGTGGAGACTATGAATCACTTCTAAAGCATACTGCTTAGTCCAGGAACACAGCCTCCTGGGGAGGTTAAAGTCTTCCACAGAAGAACAGAGACAGCAATCTAGATAGCCTCCCATTATCTATATAGATTTTAAAAGCAAGACAGGGCTGACTGAAAAAAAAGTCACCTTAGGACACAGAGCTGATATGTCTAATTCACTGTCATCTTCTGTGGGTTTTGTTTTTGCTGTTTCTGAAAGAAAAAAGATATATTTTTTATCCTACTCATGACAATGGATTTCCAGGTTCAGAGTGTGTTCTCTGTCACACAGCTTGTGTAGCACAATAACTCTCCACCTGCTGACACAATGCATCATTTATGTGCTATGCTACCAGGGAAAGCTACAAGCCTGACTGAGAGACTGGCTGCTTATCAAAATACAGCAACCACAGCGGGAGAAAGAATGTTATTCTGAATACATTCCAGTAGGACTATTTACCTGCATTGTACTTCCTTCAGGAGTCTCTGTTACTCACTAGAATGTCACCTTCCCTGGCAAATAGATATCTCTCTTTTAGACTACACTGCTGGTAAAATGTACAGGTGTAACATGTTGTTAGAACAGGCTGTGTAGTTATCCCACCACATTACTTTTACATGAGAACGTGCAATTTTCTTGATAATTGCATGTAATCTTCATTCACAAACCCTTTCTCCTACCAACACCCAGCTACCCTGCATTCACAGTCATATGCAAATATGCATACAAAGCATCCTCTGAAGTCTGGTAGAATGTTGCTCTTTACAAATAAGCAGAGACACAAATTTTGCCTCCTCTGTATGAGAATCTTTTAAACCAATACAAAATGAAAAACACAGTCAAAGTGTTCTTGGTTGCTTCTTCCTGCAACTTGCTCTTTCTTCTCTTGTGCCAACACAAGGTTTGTGAGCCCATGTGGTGAACCCAAGAGGCAAAACAAGGTGGGGAACTTGTCTGTGTTAAATTAAACTGGAGGATGAAATGCAGGAAAGAACGCATCTAACCTCAACCATTTTCCCAGTGCTGGCTTATGAAGTTTATTAGACTATAGTCTTTATCTCTGCCAGTTTCCCTTAAAAACTGAACAAATAGAATAGTGCATGAAAGAAAATTTCCAATTATTCCTTATTTTCAATTACTATCACATTAAATGTAAGAGAAGGGGAAAAGAGATATGGTGGTTCTGCTTGGGTCTAGGAAAAGCACATTGTATAATGAATTGTATAATGGTTACAAGAAATGCACGTTTTCAAGCAGATCTTAAGTCTACTGATGTAGCACTAATTTAAAAGGGTAGGCTACCTGTAAGTAGTGTGACTACACTACAAAGGTTTAATTACCAAAACTGGAGCACACACAAGAAACAAATATACGGATCTTCCTTGAAATAGCTTTATTGCTTAAAATCTAAAAGTTTCCATTATTAGAAAGATATATGGGTGAGATGGGAAAGATTTTGTTTTAAATTGATTTCTCCCCTTTCCATGTAGAAACTTGGATTAATTTGTAGCTGCTATCCTGTGGCAATTCTTATATGCTTTTGGAGTATTCGAAGAAGAAATTTATTTTTTTTTTTTGCTGGAGGGAGTGAAACCAAGGCAGATTTAGATACAGGAACAAAGCCTGGTCTCTTACTGAAAATTCTGTTATGTACTTATATTCTGACTCTTGAGTGAGTCTGTCTGCTGGGTAAGTTTGCCTTATCCAAAGAGAGATAAGCATTGCAAGCTTACAGCAAGTAAGTTTTTTTCTGAAAACTTATAAGCAGTACATCTAATCACATACAAAGAGCTTGCCCTGTTTCTTTCCATGAAGTAATAATTTTTTTATTATCATACCCAGACATTTGACATACATTGTCACTCCTTATAAAGCTAATAACAGTAGCCAGGTTCAAAGCAAGAAATCTCTACAGTTGGCTTCTCAGGACAAACCAAACTTTCTGCAAGGTGAATAAAATGCTCTGCATACAGAAGTATAATAATATTTTATAATAATATATGAGACTATAATTAACTACTCACCAGATCGCTCTTTTTTCTTCTGGTTGATATATTCCACTATTCCAAAATCTACTTTCGTCAGAACAGCCTTTATTTTGCTGCACAGTTTCTGTCCAAATTCATTGCACTTAAGGAAGGGACATAAAAAGGCACACAATACTGTGATAAAAATGAAGACAGAGAAAAAAATGGTATTGAAATATTGCTGTACAAGAAGTTACTCAAAAAGCTTAAACAATGCCTTTGCATAAGATAATTACTAACTTCACATAATACAGTTAGTTTTACATAAAAATGCATTGTGAAATGCCCATGTCAGACACTTTTAAGGTAAAATCCAGTTTTCAGGAGCCATTCCTACTCATCACAGAAAATACCGTTATATTCATACCAATTGACACCTTTTTTACTATCAGTAAGACACAATTTATGGTCATTATAACATCTATCATTACCTTGACTTAGTCAGATTTTGATATCTCAACTTTGACAAAAGTGGCTATGCAACATTGTGCCAGAATCAACACACTGAAAAAACTTGTAAGCTGACTTCCATATGACAAAAAATTCTAAGAAAATTCTTTCTTATACCTTACCTAAATTGACCCTCTTTCAGTTTAAAACCATCACCTCTTGTGCTATTGCAGCAGGCACTGCTCAAATGTTTGTCCCCAGCTTTCTTGAAAGCCTTCTTTAGGAACTGAAAGGCCTCTCCCCAGAGTGTTCTCTTCTCCAGGCAGAACATCCCCAGCTTGCTCAGCCTGTTTTCATAGGAGAGGTGCTAAGGCCCTCTGATAATCTCCATGTCCCCTCCTCTGGACTCAACAGGTCCATGTCCTTTCTGTGCTGGGGACCCCCAGCACTCCAGGTGGGGTGTCACCAGAGCAGAGCAGAGGGACAGAATCCCCTCCCTCACCCTGCTGCCCACGCTGCGTTGGCTGCAGCCCAGGACACGTTTGGTTTCTGGGCTGTGAGTGCACATGGCTGGGTCATGTCCAACCTCTCCAGCACCCCCAGGTCCTTCTCAGCAGGGCTGCTCTGGATCTCTTCATCCCTAGCAGCCTATGTTGATATCAGGGTTTACCCCGACTGAGGTGCAGCACCTTGCACTTGGTCTTGTTAAACCTCATGAGGTTCCCATGGACCCACTTCTTGAGCTTGTCCAGGTCCCTCTGGATGGCATCCTGTCCCTCAGACTTGTCAACTGCACCACAGAGTCTGGTGTCTTCTGCAAACTTGCACGAGTGTGTAAACAGGTATATAAATAAATAAATAAACAGTCCTTGCACAGAGACCAAATAATGAACAACACACACATACACAAATCATGACTGGAAAAGAGACCATACTTACACAAGACATAGGAGAGGACAACTCCAGGAATGTAACTTCCCAAGACAGTGAAAAATGTACATATGCTGCAGACTAGTAGGCAAAACTGGCAAAAACATTAAAATACACCATTAACACTTCCACTTAAATGATTAGATCATTTTGCAAAAGGAAGATGTTGCATGCTAATGAAATCTAGAATGTAGTGCAAAATTGAAGTTTGTTTTTTAAAACTGGGTATTACTTTTAACACTTCTGGTGAAACTAAGCATCAAACAGTCCATTTTAGATAATCAGGGATTCATCCCCTCTTCTACCATAAAAACATGCTATTTTTATTCATTTACTGTAAAGCCTTAACAAGATCATGTTTATTGCTAAAAATACTAGAAATTATACCTTCATTGCGTGAAAATAGGCTGGGCAATTTATATGCAGGATAAAACCCAACTCACTAATTGCAATATTACAATGCATGCTTGCTGCATGTGTATGAAAGCAAAATATCCTTCCTCCAGCTACAGCTCTCTCCCCTGTTGTGTTACTTTGTGAAACTGTTTTCTCTCACATGCTGGCAAGCAATCTCTTGATGCTTGTTGTCTGCTCTAGCACCCTTGTTAATGACACAGCTGAGCCAAATTTTCAACATAAAATTTGAGATTTGGCCTTTGTGGTGACTGAGATATAACAGCGCATTTTCCACCAGTGCACAGTGCTCAACTGCTCTGTTGAAAGTTTGCAGAAAGGATCCATTTGCTTTTGGAGCTGAATTGCAACAAAATGGTTAATTCAAAGAAATTTTGCACACAGCATTACTGCCTAATTTGCTTCTAATTATAGCAGTAAAATAATGCCATGGCTTAGAGAATGAGGTCAGGGAAAAGAAGGGAAAACATGCTATCAAAATTGTTATCAAAATTGTATTTTCTAAACTAGTATTAGATATCTCTCAACATACAGTTACTGTCATGTTACCACATTACTGATACCACATTTCCTTACTTCACTATAAACTTCTTTTAAATATAACTTTATTGGCCAAACATACAACTGCTTTTTATATAATTTATTATTTTTTTCTACATAATTTTCATTATTCTATAATTTTCATATTTTTCATCCAGTTACTCATCTGTATTTTTAGCCTAAACTGCTAATATTTGAGTGTGGTACTACATACTTTCTATTTGCTAATTTTGAATTGCCTGTTTTCAGGAAAGATTTTCTGGCAAAATTAAGAGAGATTAAAAGTGGAGAAAAAGTCTTGTATTCTTCTTTTAACTTGTATTTAGCAATACAAACATAAAAATTTAATCTATTATTATCATAATATACATTTACTTTATTTATATTTCTCTTTGGGGAAAAAACCCTGCTTCATGTTTGATTAGAACTAAATAATGGTATTCTTCCAACTTGGAGGGAAAAAAAGCCTTACTTTTGCTTGCCTCTTCATGAGCTGGGTTCTCCAGCTCAGTCTTTCCAGTAAAAAAACAGAAAATCACCAACTATTAATGTATAGCAGAAAAATTGCCACAATAAAGAATGAGGAACTCTCTTCATGTAGCTATTCCTGAAAACTACAGTTATTTGAGAAAAAAAAAAGTTTATGTTTAAGAACATGCCTATTTACTTCTTTGCTTTTTCAAGTTTTTATTAAATTGTAGTTAAATTGTGGTGTATTAAATTTCCTTTAAAAAGTCCATGGAATAACTGGTGAAGTTCCAACTTCACCAGTTAGGTGAAGGACTAAGGGGATGGACTGTATTGCTACAAACTTTACTGTGAACAGCTTTTCCCACTGACTACCTACCCATATTCTTCACAGCAAAGGAAAAAAAAAAAAGTTAGCAGAAACTCATGACTGAATGTGTCAGAATGTACTTTTTTTTTTCTTTGCTTGTTCATTTGTTTTTTTTCTAAATCTATGTCAACTTTTTATTAAATCATATAGAACTGTTAATCTTACTGGGGAGTGCTTACCTTGCCAGGGTTTTGTTCCTTAAAGTGGGACATTTCTTGCAGAAATACAAATAAATTCATCAGTGTTTCTGAAATGCACTGATTTATTCTGGGTCTGTAGTCTTGACTGGAATCGGTGACTTTCCAGCTGAGTAAAACAAACAAAAATACCCGACTTTGTTTACAGCTCATATGGAAGTTGAAACTTGTTGAAAACATCATGTAAAGTCTTAGCCACTGGCAATCCAATGGCTGTTGCTATGCTAGAGATACCTGTGCTTGTTTCTTCATATTTTATGTTAAGCTAATTCAATCTTTTTTAACTAAAAAAAAGTTAATCTGTTCAGTAATAGCAGTTTTCAGTCTGTAAAAAATTACTGCTTATTCATTCTGGTCATATGAAGACATAGAGTTGAAGGCACAGTTGTCATCTAAATCAAGCAACTAACCCCAAACTTGTTTTTTAATATTATTTTTTCTTTAAAAAATACACCACAGTACTTTTTATTGCCACAAGATGGCCACACATATTAATACATTTCATTTTATGCATATAATCCTTGTGCTTTTCTTTTCTATTTTTTATCTTGTTCTGCAAACTATGATGATGAAATTGCTACCCAACCTAGAAAAAAAGAAATTGCTCTTGGAGTCTTGATGTTTACATTAATTTTCCTACTGAATTTTAGTTTTTCTATTATGTTGAAAGGACTGTTTCTAAAGCTTATGACTGTTCAGTATTTTTAATAAAATAACAACCCCCCCAAAAAAACCCTGTACTAAAGAACTTTCAGAAAACTATGGGACAGCATATGTGTCTATCACATTTGGGGCTGATCAGTTTATCCAATATTGAGCTGAAACGGTCACATCATATATCTTTGTGGAGTAAACAGAGCATCTACAACAAAGCTGGTTTATGAAACAACAACTCATAATAAAAACATGCACAGGCCAGACAATGTCAAGTCAAACTGGTACAAAGAAAGGACAAACCACCGTGCAAACACTGAGAATCTGAAGTCAATTCTACGCCAGATTTATTGAGTTACTTTTCGCATAATGCACTGCTGAGTACACACAGCTTTGATCACAGTGAATGCAAGCCAGCCATTGCATTCAGAACAACTCTGGTCGTTTCACTGAGATATGTAACTCATTACATGTCTAATGCATTAATAGTAAACATTTTGTCACAAGTAGATTGAATTACAAGATAATCTACATTATGAAAAAATTATAATCTACATTATGAAAAAATGACTGTACAGTGGTCGGTGCACAGCCTTCAGGGGATACACAGACGGTCAGATCAAACTCCCATCAGCTGCACACGGTCCCTGCAGCCTCGCTTTTGTAAAAAGACAGGATTTCGGTCAAAAATGCTCCGCGGAGACCCTTCCCTGCCTCCCGGCTGTCCTCGTTCGCCACGAGGTGGTGGCACAGCCGCGGGGACCAGCCAGGGACGGGAGGAGCGGGGGGGACACAGCGGGGACACAGCCCCACTGCCCGGCGGGACACAGCCCCGCTGCCCGGCGGGGACACAGCCACACTGCCCGGCAGGGACACAGCCACACTGCCCGGCGGGGACAGAGCCCCACTGCCCGGCGGGACACAGCCCACTGCCCGGCGGGGACACAGCCACACTGCCCGGCGGGGACACAGCCCCACTGCCCGGCGGGGACACAGCCACACTGCCCGGCGGGGACACAGCCACACTGCCCGGCGGGGACACAGCCCCACTGCCCGGCGGGGACACAGCCACACTGCCCGGCGGGACACAGCCCCACTGCCCGGCGGGGACACAGCCCCACTGCCCGGGCACCACCACCTGCACGAAAGAGCGGTTTCAGCCACGGGGTAAGGCTCGATGAAGTCCGAACCCCAAAATTGGTGCCCTATTCCTGAATGCATTATACTATTTATGGTGTTGCAGTGGTGTGATTTCCTCTTACACTACAAAATAGTCAGGGTGAGGGGCATTTCCTCCCCTTTGAGGAAAACAAGCATTGAAGTATTTATTTAAAATAGCACACCTGAAATGCATAGGATAAGAGCCCTGTGTCTTGGACTAGGTGACTTTTGCAATTTCCCAGCCATGCAAGGCACTGAATGCAGATATTTGTCTGCAACAGAAGATGCAAATAAAACCATAACATAACTCATTGAGATCACTGCAGGAACCCAGCTGGAGGGATGAGCAACATTACAAAGAACTTTCTGTCTGCATCCCACCCACACCAGAAATTTCAATTTCCATCATCTCTGATAATTAGTGGCTTCGGGAAAGTGCTATACAAGGATTTTGGCCTACAGGAATGGCAATTTTTATGGATAGGCTACTTCCTCTAAAGAAACACTGCTTACACCTTCTGTAAACCATTCTACAGCATTAATAATAAGTATTTTAAGAGCTGCCCGTTTATTCCATTACTGAAAATTACTATTATGACAGTGCTCTGAATAATAAAATCCTTTTACAGACTTTTACTCCTACCCTTTATTTGAAATTGTTGACAATCAAAGTAGAACTTTGTGGAAGCACAAAGGAAAAATGAACAAGCCTGATGCCTGCTATCAAATTAGAGCTTTGAAATACCTAGGGCAACTGCAGATACTCACTTTAATAATTTTAAGCTGATAGCAAAAACAGAGGGGGGAAAGACAAAAGCAGAAAGTACAATAAAAATGCAAACTATTTTCACCACTAATATAAAGACAATATAGATTAAAGAGAAGGAGCTATAACAAGGCACAATGGGATAACTAGTAACAATTCAAAAACAAAAATGCAAATTGTGAAGAAAAAGTGCACATTTGCAGGGAAAGTTCTCTGCATTTGCCTTCCTTGTTGATAGTGATGCTTTCTTTAGCCAAGTTTTTGAAAGCATGAGCTGCAGTGCAGATAAAATACCTTGCTATATGCTTTGGCCCTGTGGCCCACATGTGGTACATGGACAAGAAGACAAGCAAGAGGAGTGGATGGTACAGGTGAAATTTGCTTCAAAACTTTGCAAACACGCTACTGAACTCCACAAAAGAGTACTTGGCAGTCACTTCTAGGCCACAAGAAATCGTAAGACACCTTTGTTAGTTCTATAATAGCTACAATTTTCTATTTTACATGGAACACCGGGGACTATTTTGAAGCCTTATTCTGATCCTAGGCAATTAGAGGTGTAAGAAAGTCAGCTTGCTGATCTTTGGTGTGACCACCAGATGCACATGCTGCCTCTTCTTGTTCACACCTCCCAACAACCACCAGCCTTGGTGATATTTATCTTTCCTGTCTTTTTACCCTGAGCCAACTTAAATAGCAGTGTTACCCACAGTCCAGAGGGTTGGATCAAGGGGGAAGCAACAGATCCTGGTGAAGGGGGAGTGAGAAAGAAAGGAGGTACATCATATAGTTGTATGCACAACATATAATGTATGTACACAGAGAGGTTATGTCATGGCCCTGTAAAAACAGAGGTAACTATGAAACTCGCATTAGATCAAAAGGAAACAGGCATACAATGATGCATACTCTAGAGAAATTAATTTTCCAATGGTGACATTTAAAGATAAAAAGGGAAAAAGAAGACACGTGAAGTGATGTAGATGATGAATGTGGAGTGCCTGACTATGACATAAGTCAACCAAGAATATAAATCTATTTCAGCATAATATTAGTACATTACTTAAATGTGAACCCTATTCTTTCTGCCAAAACAGCTTTGAGGACTGCTGTCCACGTGCTCCTCTGGGGATAAGCAGCCAACTCTGAATACTTTCAAAGGCTTCTGTGGGTCATTTAGAAAGAATAATATTTTATGCTCCCATCACTTATTCTTAAGTGCTACACTTCCATTCTAAAACTACCATCAATAAGGTTGAGGGCGTTCAGAAAAAAATAAATTACTCACATCCTTCTGACTGCCTATTGCATCATTTCTATAACTGAGCAAATATATAAACTGTTGCCTAGTAATTGCAGAAAAAAAAAGCCTACCCAAAACACCCTACCACCCAGACGCTTCCACTGATCACAGTCACAAACCCTGGCCAGAAAAGACAGTGGCATTACATTCACTAAAAATGACTGATGGTGTCATGCTCCCATTTCATAGCTAGACATCTGTTCAAGCAAAGCCCCATCACATTTCTCTCAGAAAGGTCAGCAGATCTCATGTTACTGGTTTAAAGATCTCTTCGTGATGTGCTGGATTGTTTTGAATTATGTGCACACAGTTCCCTACGTATCTTCATGCAGATACACTACTCAGAACTGCAGCAATGACAAGAGAACACCATGATGTGGTGGATCAGAAGGACTGCACCCACATAAACATAGAGTTTGTAATTACAGAGCTTCTAAACCCTCCTGTTTTCCCAACTGTAACCACACACATTTGAAGCCTGTGCACTCTGTAATTTTCAGGGTATCTTGGAATGTAGTAGTCAAGGTGGAAGAACCGAAAGTTACACTCCCAAAGATATGTAAATCAAAATATAGGTAATATGGCTATTTGGTAGTTTTTAAAAAGGTAATATATAGAACCTATAGAATGGTGCAACTGTAAGGGATCTGGATATCAAAGGACAAATAGGCAAGCAGGAGTTCATGATGAAACTTAATCAAATGAAATCCAGGGTGTAAACTGTTAGCAAACCCCAATCAAGCAGGTTTACCTTTTCAGATCTTTCAGAGGTTTCTGCTGTAAGAAAGAAGTCACCACAGTGCAGAAGGCAGTGATTATAATGATACAGTTTTTCTCTGAAGCAAACATTTTATACCTGAAGACCTATACAAAAATAGTAGGTTTTAAAATTTTTCTTCTAAATTATTAAAGTACAGAGATAAGGGATTTAAAATAGTATCTAGACTAAAAAGTTTGTGTAAATTTTTTATTTTATACAGAAATTTCAGGAGGACATATACTGAAGATGAAAATAAACACCCCTTTCTCTTTCTAAAATATAAAACAGTGTTAAAAAAAAAATTCACAGTTAAGTATATTAAAGTACCAATGGCAAAACCTCTGAAAGCTACTATTGAACTGTGGTGGAACACAATGCACTATTGATTAGCCTTATAGACACAAAATGTAACACATTTGTGAATGTTATGTGCACTATGTGGAAAGACAGAATGGCCAGCACTACTAAACTCACAGCACAGCATCCTAATGACCTATGTGGCTAATTTTAAAGGTGACTATGCGGAACTGGGCTCTATTCTGTGCCACTTTTGGATCCTATGCAATCATTAAGTGTACTAAAATAATTGTATTTGTCTCATGTGGTCATGACCAAGTTAACAAGACCTGCAATTTAAATGAATCACTAGGATACCATGTAAAATCGTCCTCGCATCAAAGACTTCCACTAAAGAAAAAGCAAAACCAGGAAGCATCTACTATATAATATACTTCATTCTTACACTTCACAGAGAATTTTCATCTACAACCTTTTTGCTCCAAATACTGCAAAACTTTTCTAACAGAAATCTCTTCAGCTTGCAGATATCCATATGCACTATACTTCCCATTGCTAATCCACAGGTGCTGCAGGGATTTAGGCTCACTAATATGTGGTGCTGTGGCTAACAACCTTTAACAGATCACATTTGACCATCCCTTCAATGTTGAGGCTTTGGCAACCTTGGAATCTCTAAGATATAGAGACCTCATTTTTAAATTGAAGCTGGAGAATGAGTTATCAGCCTTAAAGAGTGGCTAATATTTCCCAATCAAAAAATCTCCTTCAATTATCATACCTCCAGTATTTCAAATACATTGTTTATAAGAACTAAATGAATTGTGTTATACTGTGTAACACTGCTTCTCAAACTCTTCAAGTGTTTTCTTCCCGGCCTCATCTATCTGCATCTGACACTTCAATTTTGTGCTTTTTAGTAACAGTACATCTGTCCAATTTGCTGTTCCTGTTTTGGTTTTTTCCCAAGGGAAGGTGTGGAATAAAAAGTTGAAAAAAAATCTTATGTCACAGCTTTCCCCCTTTTACTTCCTGACCAAGATGATTTTTTGCAATATTACTGTACAAGAAATATGTTTAAATCATCAGCATTTGATGAGGCTGGATGTGCCTTTCCCACTGGACTGCATAGCAGAGTGGTGGGGCCATGTGATGGATAAGCAACCTTTCATCCCTGACTCTACATACTCCTTGCACAGAGTGTTAAACCAAAGCCATAATTATATTTTCTTCTCTTCAACTGACAAGGGGACATTTTACTACTGGTGTCCTGCTAAACAATATCAATTCAATAAACTAAGGTAGGTTTTTTGCTTATATTAGTAGTCGAGAACAAAGTTTTCTGAAAATGAAAGCAAACATATTCTCTTAAAAAGACATTGAAGTGTTCTGCAAAGAGACAGGGGAATTCATCTTGTCCAACAGATTGCTTATATGAAAAAAATGACCCATTACTAACAAGATTTTGTTTTGGAAGGCATATGTTCATCCCTTCTATTCAATCATCTTATGAAGTCTTAATAAGGAGCTGCATTGTATTTCTTCAGCTGACTGAACACAAACTGGCTAATTCCAGTGTTTTTTGAAGGTGATTCCAGTATACACGTTCCTCAATACAGCAGACAGTATTAAATGTTGTCACTTTTTGCTGAATGTCCTGCTAAGACAAAAAAAATATACTCCAGCTAAATTGGGGCATTTCAGGGCTGAGCTCCTCTGGGCAGACTCCAGTGAGCAGACTGCTCACCAACAGGAAACTCCCACAGACAGCTCCCACAGGAAACTCTTCCTCTGACCTGTACTCCTCCTGCCCAGCTCCCCTGAGGAGAACACCAGCTACTACTGCAGTTCCAGGTCATTCAAAGCATGACCTGACAGTCAAGTGCCATTAGTCCAAATTCATGACTTAAGTCATTAAGATGTTTTTAAACGTCTCTTTGCATGAGAACAGAGTGTTTCAGTGCCATGTGAATACTATTATTGACTTGCCTTCTGTTTAGCAAAGACTATAATGCTGTTTACTATGTGCTGTTGCCCTCTTACCAAGATGGTCCAAGGGCTGGGATCTTTTCAGGTCAGGTTCCCATTTGTAACTGTTACAAACACAAAAGAGATATTTTTGTTCAGAAAAAGTAAGGAAACTCCTTACTAAGCAACAAGACCATAAAGTTCCATTTGGAGAACTTTAAACAGCTCTGCCCAACTCTTGGAAGCAATTCTTTTAGAATTACTTTTCTCTTGCAAAGACAACTCTTTTAGTGCTTTTTCATAAAATCAATTTATTTTCCTCCTTCACAGCCTCCATATTCTTCAGCTGGGACATTCCTAGCTCAAGGCCTTTCAAAGTCAAACAGCTAGGAAAGATGAGCTTAGTATTCCCTGAAGTGCAGAACAGCTGCACAAAAAAAAAAAGTAAAAAAGGAAAACTATTTTCAAGTGCCAAAGAATATTTTTTAAAATTACTTTCTGTGTTACCAACAAGATGACTGTAACTTTTTCTGTGCACAACTTCATTTTGACTCTTTTCCATGGGTTTTAATGTATTTTGTACAAGTAGGTTATCACTACTCCGATACATTACTGAGAGCTCCTAAAGTGTTTCCACCACTTCAGGACCAATACTCACAGTGTCTTTTATACATTCTTGGCTATCATTAAATTCCTCACAAAATGTCAATTAAAAAAAAAAAAATACTGTCTTACACCAAAACTCCAGTGGACCCAATGATAAAGAATTACTGAGGGAAAATATCTCCTTATGCTAAATTGTTTTCAATCCTCGACCTGTGGCCATGTATTTCCTCACTGTTCTTCATCTGTTACCAGCCATGATCATGTGCCAAAACACAACAGAAGATACGAGTGTGTACCTGCTCTTCACAACTCTTCACTTTTTGGCTAGCCTTACTAAGAAGTATTTGTGCATCTGTTCCTTTGCTTACTTTTCACTTTAATTCGCAGTATGACTAACAGAGTATTGACCAATGCCACATATTTAACTATGATGTAACCATGTTCATGAAATACACTTGTGACACAACATTACATATTTTCTGAAGTAGGACATGAACTTGGAGAGAGGATGTAAGAAGTATTTGCATCTGAGCAGGGCCTACAAGGAGGGCAGTGCACTGAAACCAATCAGGGATCAAAGTCCATTCTGCACCTTCCACAAAAATACTACTGCTCTCCTTTTTTAAAGGCATACAAGCTGAAGCTTGGATTCAGTGTGCCCTTAAAATTACACCATTACCTGCGCATTTACATTACAATTTCTTCCTTTGCAATTCTAAGATTAATTGCTCCTGTACAGCTCTCCCATAGCTCCTCCTTCTATTACCCCCTCTTGTTTAACTCGGACCAAAATATTCTGACCTCCACCAAGCTTCATTAGCACTTCTTCAGCAATGTTCTCCAGTTATATCTTATTTGTTATGACCAAGACAAAAAGGCAAATTAATTTCAGAAAAAGCAATTGGAAGACACAAAAGGAGGAGGGATGAACATCAGTTAATTTAATGGTAGCTTCAAAAACGATAAATGGGCAGAGCAGGCTCTGTTATGTTTTTCCAGGTTACTGCTTTAGAAAAGCTCATCTTTTTTTCTTCCAAAACAAAAACTCCCAACTTTGATAGAAAAAGAGGTCTTAGAGTCTTAGGCCTTCTGTTTAGCTGCCAAATCTTGCTGCAAGCCTTTACAGAGGAAGAATTATGAACAAAATAAATTAGATATTATTACAAAGCTGAAAACTTTTTTTAAGGGGTCACACATATTTCTAGTTTTCTGTATTGAAAAATAAACAACTGATCAAAGTGGAGATCTCACCAAACATTTTTTGAAGAACAGCTTTGGTGATTATCAGTAATGAGTCAACATTTCCTTAAGAGAAGAAAAAATGCTACCTGCAACTACAATTAATTGTAATCTATGTCATATATATATAGGGCACAACCCAGATATCCCTGCAAACGGAAATGTGTAGGTGACCCCACCCCTGCAGAGACCCAATTGCCCCTGGGGATCCATTCACCCATGCTCATCCAGTTAGGGGGCCGTGCCTGAATGTGCTGCTCTACAACAGACAAGAAGAACAATCTCCTGTGTTTCATCTCACAACACACTGGCAAACATATTGGAAAAACATTGCCATAAATTTAAATTTTAGATTTAAATTTAACTAGAAGAAATCAAACCCAAAGCCATAAAGAAATGCCCAATTCTGATCTTTGTAGTTGATTAATTTCTTAGATTTGCCTCTGTATTCTGGCATTTTGTTCACTAATTCTTTAAAAAAAAAGCATCTCTTTCTACATACATGACAAATACTCTTTTTACAACATTAAATATTTCATTAACACCATTTTAGAGCCAACATTTTGATTAGCATCAAGACTATGGAAAAACTATATGGACTTTAATTAATCTAGATTATAAACTCTGTCATAGCCAAACATCAATAACATCTACATTTCAAATATCTATTTTAAAAACTATTTGGCTAAATTTAATTAGGGTATTTACTTCATAGGAATGTGTTGGATCATATTTGAGAAAAACAGTATTTTGAAAATTGTTATCAAGTTTTGGATCCAATAACTTTTTTTTTTGTCCTGACTGTTGGTTTTATCAGCTAATTAAAATAAAAGCTGGACTTCAGAAAGACAGGCATACGTCAAAGGGACCCAGTGCCCAATCTCACAGAAACAAGTTAGTGTTCTGTCAGTAGCATTGCTCCAACTAAACTATTTCCATGCCTGACATATTGAGGCTTTGAAGGAAAAAGTGACCAGGTAGAAACCACACAGTATTTTCTTCCCTTCACCTTCAGTTTAAGAGGTACCTCAGAGCTGTTCCATTTACCCTCAATCAGACATTAAGACTCACACTTCCCTCCTGAGAAGGTTAGCATTAGAGGCAAAGCCCTCAAGAAGCAGAAGATCGGTTACAACGCAGAGAAAACTGATCTCAGGCCGAGCACTCAGGAGCACACGCAGATTAATTACATGAAGCCTCAGTCCTTGCTGCACTGCACGGGAGGGCCAGCACAAGCAAAGTACAGTACCTGTCATCTTGTCCCAGATCCTCACTGTCTGGCATTTCAGACGTAAAAGGGAACTCTCAGTCTCTCTCTACCAATCTAGATAATAATCCAGGCAATGATCTTCTAGTCTGTTTTGTGTTTTAGGAGCCACCAGCCAGGCACCTGTGCTGCTCGCTGCCAGGAAGAATGCTCCTTGCTCAGAGAGCAAATGTTTACAAGACATCCTAAGAGCTGCTGGTCTTGAATGAAGTTCAGAGCGGTCGGCTTTGATTGGCCGTGGCTATAAATAAACAAGTCGTGACTCACCTCACACACTATGACAGGGTGTTTAGTAGCAAGCACGGTCAAAAGCCAAACAGTTTGTTTTCCTTCTGGTCATGTGAGGGAGAATCACCACCCATTTAGTACTTTTATTTTTCTGCTTCTACTGGAAATCTTCCTCAATATCTCCCATTTTTCTCAGGTGTAAGCAGCAACCAAAATGATGAGAAGCTAAATCATTCAAACTTTAATAAAGTTAAAGACTTGAAAATATGAGAGCAAAGAGTTTATTCTTAAAACTATAAAAAAATCCTTTTTTTCCTCCTTGCAAAGCATCAGTCACAAGTTGTCAGAAGAGGACAAATTATTCTCCAATGACTAAATTCACAGATGAAAAAAATCCACAAAAACTTAGTAATTCTTTTAAATAAGGAATAGGAAGACAAATTTTCAATAATGATTAATTGCATTGCTTTTAAGTTCTGATTCCAAGCTCATTTGCACAACTAATCTTAGATAGGAATACCAGAACACTGTGCTGAAAGAGTCCTCAAAAACTAAAGTTTGCTGGCAGGAGGAAGCTTTCTGCCAAAATACTTTGATTGCTTCTGTGAAGGTGAATTGAATATGGATTTCCTCCTACAGCTTTTCCTCCTATTGCTGCATGCATGACAAGGATTCTGTCACTCCAGCTACACCAGCTACATCTCTATTAATTTTCAACACTCCCACAACCTTATCTGTGCTGGTGAAGCTTTGTCACACAGTCCAAGACTCCAGGGATCCCTATGTCTGTCATTCAGCGCTGCTTCTTCACACAGCTTCCTTCCTTCACTGAACACACTGTTGTTCTTAATATATTTTCGAATCCACACTACATCCAGAGACCTTCATGTAAGAAATCTCTTTTTCTAGGAAGAAACCCAGCAAGATTTACACCTGCCTGTCCTGCATAAGACAGTAAGAATTGTCCTGGGGATGTCACATGTTAAAAATAAATTTAAAAAAAAAAAGCAAAGCTGGAGCAAAGGTATGCCATGTATGTTTGATTTGCTAAGCTATATAGGGTGCATTGTGAGTAATGCATAATTTCTGGAAAGCTGCTTAACTTTTAGAACAACAAATGATTCTACCATTTCTTCTTTTCTTCATATAAATTTCTTCAAAAGACCAGTAAGATCTAAAAAACCAGGAGTAAAGTCCTCTGACTAAATTATGCAATGCAATATATAAATAAGCATTAATAAATGCCATGCCTACAACTGTGACTTTCCATGGTCACTGATACCTCCATATTCCAATGTAATAATCTTTTCTTTCCTTTTTTCTTTTTTCTTTTCTTACTTCTGATAGTTATAGATGAAATAATTAAAAGTTGGATTTCTTCAAGCTTACCCTGAAACAATAGAGCTGCTAAATTAAAAAATCTTAATTAATGAAATGATTCTGTGTAACAGTTTCATTTTCAGATTGAAGTTGTGATGTCTTCTAATTAGGAAATTAAGCAAAAGAAGTAACTGAAATCTGCAAACACATAGGAACATCATTCAAAATTTAAAAGTAGCATCAAAAATGAAAGCAAACAAACCTGAATCCCTTATGCAACTTGTACTGCTTTAGTTTCCATGCACTGCAATATGCTCTCACACAACCACATAAATTTACTATGTCAAACGCCTTTTTATAAAATATTCCATTTTAATGCATTTGATGATTGCGCTCAGAAGCCGAAAAGGTTTCAGTATCAAGTCTATCCCTGTATTTCAGCCTTGGAACTTGATGTACTCCAAACTCTTCAAGTGCAGCTTTGGACTGTTCATTTCTTGGTCACACTCTGTACACAGAGCTTATTGCTACAGCAGAAAAACTGTTTACTTTTACAATTCCTTACAACTCTTTCCAGCTTTCACTGAGGCAAGGAAGATAATATCACCTTATTCACTTATTCATAAAGAAGACCTGGAAAGATTAGGTTCAGAACTGTCTGCTAAATGAGTACCTATCTAAAATGTCAAGGACCTGTTAAATTGGAATTAGAGCATTTCTAAAACACTTCAATACTCTAGTATTGAAGTGGTATTCTAGTGGTATCACTACTCATCACTTTTGAATATCATACTTGAGAACAGCATGAGTGCATAATTAGTGGAACTGCAATCACACTGAAGTATTTTGCTTGATATCACAAAGACTATCTAGAAAAATAATCTAATTTTTTGATCATTCTAAATTTTTCTGCACCCAAGGGAACTGGAGTTTTTATTGGCCCGTCTGGAGGTTTCCTGCAGAACAGGTTCCAGATTATTTCACAGCAGCATGAGGTGGACTGACCTCTCCAAGAACACTTGGGTGAAAGCAGCAGGTAAACAGAAGTATTGTACTGAATTAGGCCAAAGGACTTTGGTGTCTTTTATTGGGTCCAAAAGGAACAGCCAAGGAAAAAATACATTGCTGCCTTCTACAGATAGTCTTCCAGACTCCAGCTTGTGGAGATTTGAGTCAGCAGTGATGCCTATTTTTTAGCTCTGAGTGGATTTCCATCCTATGGTAACATCTACAACATCCTGTGGCAAAAGCAGCTGCAGCTTAACTGCATACTGTTTGGGAACAAAAAACCAGTCAACCCCCACCCAATATTGTTTGCTCTGGTCTAGCCACTTCAACTGGTTTCCAAGACTGGTTTTATACTGGAACAGGCAGATGACAGTTAACTCTCTTCAGCTTTTCACAGTGATTTTTTGTTTTCGCAGACCATTATAGTTTGGGGTTTTTTTTTGATGGGACTGCAAAATTGAAAGACATAGCTGTTTAGAAAAGAGTTTACTATTTTTTATCATTGCTAAAAATCGGTTTTAAACTTCTCCAATATTGAAAACTCAGGGTGACTAGAAATGACAGAATGAGGAAGGAAAGTATTTTCCTACTCATGTTATTTTTCAAGGAGATCCTTATATCCTTGCTTAGTTGCAGCTAAACCCTGCATTAACTGCACTGCACTTGAGTCACTCTTCTCAGTCCTTCTAAGTTCCTTCTTGCCACTTTTGAGGCCTCAACTCACATGACTAATCCATGCTTCTCTGAGCAACTTCTTTGTCTGAGCTGCTACATTCCAGCCTTGTTGTGTCTCTCTCACTTGCAGCGTTTTCTGAAGTTCTCCCTCCCCTTGGCTCCGTTGGTTCTTCAAGAGAAAGAACAACCTCTTCTACCTTACAGTGAATTCCTCCTCCGTGTGCTATTACTTCTGAAAGAAACTTGGAAGCCCTCGGTTTCGCAATCAAGAGGAAGAAGGTTCTATCTACAATGTCCTCCTCCTGGTCAGCTCATTCAGCTTTGAAAGCCCTATTTTACTCACCTGTTTCATTCATGTAAGCTCTTGCATGCCCTCAAACATCCTCACTATTCTTTTGTAAATTCTTCCTGTGTTTACCACAACCAATTTAAGGTAGGAGAGACCAGAAATGTAGTTATTCTCAGTGAGAGCATACTATTATTTACACATTTTGGCCTCTTTTTTAAGTTGTTCCTCATGCTCTGTTGGCTGTCATTACCACATTTTTACACAGAGCTTTCCAGAGTACCTGATCTTCTTTATGTTATTTGGATAACTTTAAGAATAAATTCTTCTTACTTCTGCTTCTCTACATTATCCTGTTTTCCACTAAGCTGACCTCTTCTAGACCTTTCTGAAAACTTCCTTGAGAGCTGTTGAGTAACAGCTCTTTATGTCAGGTATGAAGACACCCCAAAAGATGTGCTGGTATGCAGATCAGATTGACAGTCTGCCTGACATACGGCTTGATCAGGGAATCGTACCAGTTTTACTCTTGCCGAGTATAGATGTGGACTGAACGTGTATCATAATTATCAAGTAAATGGCCTTTTGCCCAAATAGTGTGGACATCTATGCAAAATTTCCCTTTTACCAGCAGGCACCAAAGACTGCACAAGTCTTCAGCAAAAGAAGGGAAATAAAAGCTATATTCTTGCCAGAGACAAGGAAGCAGCCTCACTGAAAAGCTAAAAAGGATTGGAAATAGTGTCACATACACTGTTTTACACACTCAAGATAGATACTGATGATGCTCAAGGGTTTTAGGAGGTAGGTGGTGTGTCCCACCCAGGCTGCAAGCTTTCAAAGATTTTAATTAATCAGCCTGTGGCATACTTTAGCCAGACAACCAGCTCCAGAACTGCTCACAACCACTGCTGCCTTCTATGTCTCTCCTCAGCTAAAAGGAAATGCAGTGCTTTCAACGTATAACCCTGCTCTAATTATCCAGCTATGAATGAGTCTCACTTCCAAGAATGTGAATGAAAAATTAACTCCCTACTGTACACTTAAAGACACCCTAAAAACCCTCAACTGACATAAAAAAATTATATATAATCTACGTATATATATAATCCCACTCCCAAAAGAACATCTAGTTTAGTTTGCATTTCCAGAACTAATGGAAAAGTCTAGCATTTTACTTTACGTAGATGGCTTGTACTGATGTTATCTTCAGCAAAAGCATGTGTTTAAAAATTACCATGATTGTCAAAGACATGTTTAGGATGTAAATTAATGTGTAATGACTTTTAATGCTATTGAAAAAAAAAAAATCATATTATTAACATACATGAAGTCCCCCAAAATGGACTATTTCCCCTCTTTTTCCATTTAGGAAAATGAATAAAATGATCACATTTGTGTGTGTGTGCAGGCATGTGTACATTTATATATTTATAAGCACACATATATGAAAGTATATGTTTTACCATATTTCATCAATTTGAAGGGCATGCCTGATTTTCCTGTATTTTCAAACAAAATTTGCTAAAAGTTTCCTGTCCTGATTCTTTCTATGTAAAGCTGAATTCAAACTGCAAATACTTACTATATTTACTTAACCTTAAGGTCTCTCCATACACTGTGAGATATACAAAGGAGGCTGGTTTTAAAAGAGAAGAAACCTTCCATACAAGCGTAAATGAAAAATCCTCAAACTGGACCTGCTGAACCCGCTCAGTTCTTTGCTGGGGTTATTATATCAGGTATAACCACAAGCAGTAACAGTGTGATAAAAAAGATGAAGACACCTATTACACACAAAACATAGTCTGGTATTTAGCTGTACCAAGGCTCAGGATTGGAAAAAAAAAAAAAATCTTTCAAAAGTTGAAGACCAATAAAAGCAAAGAATAAAATGCTCAGGAAATTTTTTCTTTCTTCATGGAATTCTGCATTTTATGCAGGATTCTTATTTGTACCTGGATGAAATAATTCATTGTTAAACATTTTTAAGATCACAAGCTGCATTTTCAGAAAAAAGCACCCCAAACAAACAGCATTCCATTTTGACAAAAAAGCAACATTCAAAAAGCTAAACAAGATACCACATGCAAGAAATATTCACTGGGCAGAACAAAGCACATGAATATGTATTTTTAGAGAATCATAAAAAATTGAGTATGAAAGCAAACTGACTATCAACAGACACCAAAACCTGATCTGTATCAGCAGCAATGAATTGTCACTATGAGGTTTTAGTGTTTCTCACAAAGCACACATAATAATGCTCCCTGGTGCATGACAATATTTCCAAGTTTCAAACACAAGCAGAAAGAGGAGTTAGAGGAATTAAGAGACACTTCAACTGCAGTTTTAAAAGCAGACTATTACATTTTAGTCACATGAAGACAGCAAATCTTGCTGTTTACAAATATGACAGATCATGCTGGATTTGTGTGACAAACAGAGAGGAGCTGGAGACAGGAAGGTAGATCTTACCACTAAGGGTGAAAATCTCAACTGCTCTGTGACTTTTTGGCCGTGGAATCTTGTTAAACAGCTATAAAAGAAACAAATATTTGGAGGCAAAAAAAAAAAGACTAAACAAGAAACTCAAATCCACCTAGCAATAACTGAGTGTTTTTTCAAAATTCTGAAGATAACTGAGTGTTTTTTCAAAATTTTCAAGAAACCTTTTACATATTGTTTCATGAAATTATTTGATTTATTATACTGCATTTCTACAAAGGTACTAGTTTTCTCCTAGTTCTCATGATCTGTAATTCAGTCAAGTTATATTAAAATGCATTTTTTTCCCCTAGGCATACATGCTATCCAAGATTCTGAAACCTGCCCATCTCTCTGTCTCTTTGTTTGTAATACTCTGTTTCTTCTTCTTTTCCTACTGACAAAAAGATGAACTATATGAAAGGCAGACCATACAGCAAGATACTGAGACCACATACTGAGTGCACCTATGTCTAAAAGATGTTGCTGGTATGCTCACAATTTGCTTATATGACACACCATTACTTCAGTGCTGCAATCATCCTATGAACATGAGGATAGGAGCCAGTTTTCCACCTAATTATATAATTTCTTCTTTGGTCCAGTGTAAGAAAATCTCTCCAGAGAGAGATTAGTGCAATTGAAAGCCATAACTAGATCCAAGTCCAGGTCACCAGTTCTGAATTAGACCTTTGAAGCTTAAGGATGAAAAACTGCAGGACTTCAAGTACATTATAATGTAAGCACAGCACACAGTTACATATCATTCATCATTTTCACTGACACCAACCCTATTCTTCCATCCCAGCACAAAGAGCCAAAGTTTTGATTGATATTCAGAATTGCTAGCCAAACATTTTTATAGTAGGTATGATTCATTTTGATTCCTTAAGCTTCACAGCCCTTTTCAATGCCTGTATAGTGGAAGTGAGATAGATGACTAAAGGACTACAAATTCATCTACTTACTAACATCAACTTATCTATTTGTTTGCTTACTATGTGACAAGACATGAACTCTCCAGTGTTTACATGTCCGATAGTAAAATTGCAATCATGTTCTCTCCCTTTAAAAAGAGCTTTTTTTTATTAGAATTGTCTTTCTTCAGTCTCAGTGTGGTAGTTTATAAAACTATGCAGCTGTGGCAAAAGAAAATATTATTAAATTATTACTAACATGACTCAGTTTCAAGGCCATATTTTCATGTGATGGAGAAACTGGTAATCTGTATGCTATATCTGTATGTTACTTTCCAACTCTAACACTTGTAACAGCAAGTTAGCAATTCTGATATACTATAAGAAAAACAGTAACATGTACATTTATATAAGCAGATTTTTAAGTACTTACAAACTAAAATCAGGGAGAAAATGTCAGAGTGCATGCCACTTTAGAATGCACGTATTTGTGTACGCTGATCAATCAGCTGGTTTAAAAAAAAAATAGGAACCTGTCACCGCAGTTCATATTATGTTTTGACGTCACATTATAGCCCTACCAGCTGAAGAGAGAAAGCAGACATAAACATCTTAAATACTAACATCAAAACTTAAAGAAAATAGTTCAACCTAGTATCACTTGTGACAACATAAAAGGGTAAGATAGGTAATAATGAGAAGCAGCAGCAAGAAACACATTATACAAAGCAACAGTATGTTTCACACGATGGCAATTCATACACACACACAATTAGAAGCTGGGCAAGATGGTTAATTCTGAATGCACTGATTAAAACAAAGCTAACTTTATCCCGAAGTGACTGGGTAAACCAATTTCTCCACAGTTTCTCTGAAGTGAATACTTGTCAAATCAAACCATTCTGCTCTTTTAATATCCAGCCCTCCATGAAACATCTGCAAATCTAAAGCAATGGGAGGCCAATGCAACACCGCACAGCTCCACGGAAAAGGCAGAGGGGCAGCCAAGACTGCAAGAGAGAGCTCAGCGTTCTCCTGCAACCACACCCACCCCCAAAAAAACTCCAGTCAAGTGGTGCCTGGGCTAGTAGAAGTCAAGAAGGGTTCAGAGGGCTGATGATCAATGAGGACCTGCAGCTTAACCCGTTTGTCAGCAAGGGCACCTGCTGAGTTGTGACTGAGAGGAATCCCCCGAGCTGGCCAGGCGAGCGCTGCCAGAGCACTCAGGCAGAAGGGCAGAGCACGCGATAACCTTCACCCTGCTGGAGAGGATGCCAGGAGCCATGGCATTCTGCTGAGGGGCTGACAGAACCGCTGGGAAGGAAAAACTAACTTCAGCTAGCTAGGCTTTTATCCCAAAGACAAATTTGCCATTCCCTACTCCCTTCCTATAAGTTTTTATTTAAATTCAGGGCATTTCAGAAGGTGGTTTAGAACACAGGTATAGACCATTTGTACTGTACAGCACGACAGCCGCTCCTGTCATTGCTAAAACTTCCTTTTCCCTCATTTTTAAAGGGACATCAAAAATGTATAAAGAATCCTTTTTTTATAAGCTGTATGAAGTATATTTTAAAAGTACAGTTTGCTGCTAGAAGACTGAAAAATTAAGCTTTCAATTTAGAAGTTACTTATATATAAATTTGTACATACCTATACAAATCTGTAAAACACACAATATTCTATCACAGCTTTTGCTCTTTCCTTTAGAATCTTGTATAAAAATCATTGAACCCATCTCCCTGGATGTTCCTATAAAGAAGGGAAGTAGGAGGGTGGGAAAAAACCCTCTCTACTCAGACTTTTACTTTAATTCAGTGAGGTGGTTTTTTCATATTAAAAAACCCAACCAAAAAACCCCAAAAAACAAAACAAAACAAAAAAACAAACAAAAAAACCAAAACCAAACCAAACAAAAAAACCCCAAAAACCCAACCAAAAAACAAACAAGCAAACAAAAAACCGAACAAAAAAAACCCAAACAAAACCCCCAAAAAAGCAGCCCCCCAAATAATTTATTTGAGAAACATTCAGAGCACTTTAAATACATAATTTTTCAACTTCTTTTCAGGTAACCTGCAGTGCTTTTCACCTCCTTTCAGTGACTAAAAATCCCCAAAAGACTAATTTCTATCTGCTAAAAGTACTCGTTACAAAAAAAAAAAAACCTCTTCAGTATGTTTTGAGTTTGATTACTGATTGAAGAAATAAGTATTTTCCAAGGTACATTTGCAAGGATTTTGAGCAAAGCATTTGAAACTTTAACAAAAAAGTTATATTTATGTGTCATTTTCAGAAACTTCTGTTTCTGTGTATCATCATATTGAGCTTCTAGCTGAATTCCCACACTTTGAGAATTTGATTATAATAAATATCTGATTCAGCTAACCAGTTAGGACAGAAGCTGTCAAGGTACACATTCTAAGAAAATTGTCTGCTTATGGTGAATACAATGGAAATAGCTTGTTCCTGTACAGCCCTGACATGAGAACTTTATACAGTAATGGTGCAGACACATCTCAGTTTGTGTTCTAAAGCAAGCTGCACATGTTTAGAACAGTATTTTTTTAAAGATCAGACATGCAAACCTCAGATATTGTTGCTCTGATTAATTATATTACTCTGATCTCATGCCTAAATGCATAAAAGCATGATGTTAAGGTACACACTGACCTTGCAACTTCCTTGGAATGTGGTGGTAGCAACAGACGCTCCATCTAAAATTGAGCAACAGCCATCTCACGTGCCCTTCTCGGATTTCTCAGTTTAACATTTATATACAATTTATATAAAAATGCAGATATAAATAGCTACATTTTTTTCAGTCTTAATGTGTCACTTAACTGAATAAAAAGTCAATGCTTGTGTATTAACACAACCAGCTAGATTGGGCCTGCCAAGGGCCCATCTAGCCCTGTGCCCTGCCTTTAACAATTGCCAAAACTGAATACTTGGGGACACCTAAGCAACAGAATAAAAATATGGGATAATACATAATGATAGCTCCATAAAATTCAACAGAGCATACAACAATCTGCAGATTGGGGACTTCCAAAGTCAGAGGTGGTGATTTTTTATTTAAAAGCCTCCAATTAATTTTCTTTTAAAAATCTGTCCTGTAATTTATATTTAAAATCCATCTATAGTTCTAATATTCACAACAATCATGTGTCAAGGATTTCTGAAACTTATTACACATTTTTATTTTTCCTCACCTTTCTACCTGCTATTTTGATGCCTCCTCATTCCAAAACTGTGAGAGAGAAGGCATGTTCTGTGCGGTATTTTGAGAGACCTCTATTGTACTTCTCTTTAATTATTCATTTTCTCTTTTAAAAGACCTACCTCATTTGCTTGTTCTTTATAAGGAAATAGTCCTGTGTATTTGATATACCTTGTTGCTGTGCTGTGGATTATTTTTGCTCCTGTACTGTTTTCTGGAAGGTAGCAGATCAGACCCACACAGAGCATTTAGGATTTGGACATACAATAGGTTTACAAGTGTGGCACATGACTGTCAGTGCTCTTTCCCTGCATGTCTTTTTTACTGATACTTAACAGTAGATTTAGTCTGTTGACCAATGCTGTTTTTGTGAGACCACATCTTATTCATGAGTGGTTACAGTCACCTTTAGACACTATTATTTTATATGTGAATTTAGTACTGGTATTTCTGCATAACTTCACAGTTATCTACACTGAATTTCAGATGCTATTTTACTGAGAAAGAATCCTGTAAGGATCTTCTGAAATTCTTCATAATTGGTCCTTGTCTTAATTTTCTTGAATAATTTGGTACCTGGTCATCCCACTATTCACTGCCTTTTCAAATCCCTTATTAATACATTTGTCAGAATAGCTCCAGCACAAATAGTGGATATTTTTATATTCACTGTGAAATTCTCTTTAGCATTACCTCTCACTATGAACTGACCTACAGTAACCTCAATGGCCACAACTACATCAGTGACCTATTAATCATACTACGAATCCAAGCACTCAGTAAAAAAAGGCTGAACTTCTGAAAGAGGAGCTAGGGAAAATCTAAGCTAGGGAAAGGAAATGTGTGTCATATGGTGCTGTGGCCATAACATACAGGTTGACTTGGGAGAAATTGTTTCTGCACTACAGCAAATATTTACCTCTGAAAATTATAATAAACTGGTCACCTTAATATGTCTGATCATCTGTATTCATTGCGTATCATGCAGAATATGAGCATATGTTACTTTCTGTTTCCCTTAGTGTAAAAATAAAATACTTATAGCTGTGTAGAATTTATCTTCAGTGTTATTTAGACTCTAAAACATTTGGAATATTAATTTAAAAAGTGTTTAAAGCGTGAAATATATTTTAGCAAGTAAACATATAACATCTGTCAATAAGAAATAAGAGATGAAAAGGAGACTTGGAAGGAATACCATGAAGTTTGTTTCAAAATAGCTGAGCTGTTTTACTCAACTGTATGTTGAAACACCTAAAAGAGTATAATATGTTATTCTGCTGATAGGCTCACATGCTTCAACAAAACTGTGCCAGGACATTCCTTCCTAAATTAGTGACTAATCAGATGCTGGGCTGGGAAGCACACCCTCACATGTTACAACCACCCAGACGTCTGCAGCATTAAAAAAAAAAAAGAACCAAAAAAACCCAACTACAACTATATGTTCTTGTATCCCCTATAAATAATTTTCATCATGAGTTTTGTAATCTAATGCTTGCATTTGGCAAACCAGATGCAATTAAAGGTCAAAACCTGACTACTATAGAAAGTACCTGACTACTCTACTTCTTCTGATCTTTCTCTTGACTATTACCATTCTAAATACTCTAAGCAAGGATGTCCTCTTCCCTCCATATCAACAACTAGTATATATTTCTAAATACTAGTATATATTCCTTGTTTCATTGATCACAAATTTTTCTTGCTTCTTTTATCAAGTTCTCAAATTAATCAAAATTACTTGCTTCTTTTTCTTTCTTATTACCCTCAGATTTCCATTGTCCTTTAAAAATTGTTTAGAATTTGAAAACTTGACAGAAATTAACTCAATAGGCTGTTAAGAGACCAGCACTTTTTTTGTTGTTTTTGAAGAACAAACCCTACTCTTGAAAAAAAAAAAATATATATATATAGCAAAAGCAGCATTTCTGCCTACAGGAAACAGTTAATACAGGCTAACATTAAAAGAAACTAAAAGTTACTTGCTTTTTCAGGAGAAAAACTGCAAAGACTTCACGCAGTCTTTAATGATAATATAAAAGTACAGAATATGGTTAAGCTTGCTATCTATTTTTATGGAGCTTTTAATCAACCATCATTAGACTTACATTTAAGAAAAGCCATTCCAAAACGAAACAGTCCAATTTTCTTCTTAATCCTAAAAGGAGTCTCTCTATTTAAGGTAACACTGGGGGCTCCCTGAATGCTATAGTTTATAAATACCCTTTAAGATGACAAGTCAAATGACTTCAGGATTGCAAGTTATCTCTCACAGTTGTTCAACTGTTAAAATGGAAAGTGGTAAGAATAGAATAAAAACACAGACGGCAAAAATATTACATGTGCAATGGAACAAACATAGCGCACAGGACATGACCATTTTAACATTACTCTTTTCACTTAAATTTACTCTCCACCCTTTGAAAAGGTCAGCTTTGTGAACTTCTCTCCTGATGAGCAATTTGAGGTCTGTCATTCCATTCACACTCTTGCAATCATCAAAAATGCGGTCATCCTTTACTTACAATCAGTCTGGTACTTGTTGCAACAATATTGTGCTAGTTTAGCTACTAATTTGATGCAACCCACCTAATTCTATAATAATGTACATTTTAAAATACATTAAAAATGTGAAAAATAGCAACGTTATGTTTGCGAGCAAACCAAATCTCCGAGGCAGGCAAACACATCCCGCAGCTCTGTGGCAATCCGACAGGCTGCTTCCAGACTAGGCAGTAGTTACATTTATTTTATGGTGTAAGCCTACAAAGAGTTAGAAAAGGATGCTTCAACTGTATGTCAGGTTTCTGTTCTCTTTT
>VYZP01064599.1:0-15975 GCA_013400635.1 Hypocryptadius cinnamomeus | reverse complement strand
GGACTCATCCCACCAGGTTTCGCTTATACCAGTAATGTCAAATCTCTGGGACTAGGACAAAGCCTGAAGCTCCTCCTGCTTGTTCCTCATGCTGTATGCAATAGTGAGAAACATTTCAGGTGTGGTACATTGGCACTAACACCTCATGAAGCAGACTAAGAAATTCCATTATTGCTCAATTCCTCAAGTTCTGGCACACCATCCCATCACTCATCACTGGTGACCCTGGGTTTGTCCCTTTCCCCCTTTTAAATCAACTTTTGAATTAATACTTCTGAGGATGACTGTGTCATTCATCCACTCTTTTGCAAGATCTATTAAATCAGCATGTCATTTCTAGGTTTACAGAAGCTTAAAATAAACAAAAAAATGAAAAAGATAAATAGCAAGCAAGTTTTTTCCTTTGTTTTGTGTGTGAATTCAGTTGTCCTCAAAATAATCTCATATTTACTATAAGGTTGTTTTATGCTGCAGTATTCCTGAAATAAATCAAATCAGTCTTCATTTATAGCAGTCAATGTACATGATTTAAACTTATATGCAGAATGAAGCCCCTTTGTTCCAAAGAGATCCCAATCAAATGATTTTCATTGTGTGACTGTGGAGATGTCATGCTTAGTCCTACCTTACAATATTCAATCATCTCTCTTGGTTTTGTCCTGACATAAGAGTCTAATGATTGAACTCACATTTTAGTCTAACCTGTCACTACCAATATTTATCCTGACATAAATGTTAAATACTTTGGCACCCAAAACATTTTTGACTGGCCATTTTCCAATGGGGAAAAAAGTGTAGATCCCAGTCTGAAGAATGCAGAGAAAAGAATGATATCCCAGAACACCAAACTAAAAATTGCAATAAGTTCTTGCCCAACAAGATAAATGCTTTAAATTTAAGTTTTTTGAATGTCCCTTGCTGCATTCATCACTCTACTATATATAGAGCTGCCTTGCAATGAGGCTTTCTTAGCTGGATGACCAGAAGGGTACAACCATGCCCAGTAAAGCTTCATATATCAAAAATTCTGGTGATGGCTGCAGTAAAACTTGGAAATCCAGTTGAATATATTTTACATATATATCATATTGTGACAATCAAAGTTCTTATAAGGCGTTGACATAAAAGCAGAGAACACAAAAAATTGTTAATCTTCACACCAAGCAGTGCCTGGCATCACAGTAATCCATTGTTTTCCAGAAATGCTCATTTGTAGCGGTGTATCTGAAGAACTTGGAATACAGGGCACACCAGCCATCTCACTTGTAACTGCTCTTATCAGGATTTTCTCACGGCCNTCTCCCACGTCCTCATCCCTCGAGTCCCCCTCCGGTTCGCTGCAACACAAAACCACTTCTGAGAGGGGGGAGGAGGAGAAAGGAAGAGCCTGGCACTGTTTTCTAGACAAAGGCAAAATGCCTGTCCCCACACTGCCCATCACATGGCACCCGGGAGAAAAAGGGCAGCATGCCAGACAGGCTCTTCCCGCTCACCTTCCTCTCCCCAGTCCACAAACATGGAAAACCAAGGGCACAACAGAAGCTGGACAGCTGGTTCGGATAAGGAGTATTGCAAACACAGTGTGATAGATGAGTAATGCGATGATTGACTTTCACAATTAACAGACAAATATCATGTATATAAGTTAAGAAAAGTTTTATAGATGTATAGTTATGTTGTACCCCCTCATGTAGTTGTCAAGGGACAGCTGGAGTTGGGACATCTGGGAAGGCTGGCTTGTCACTATGGCGACATCTGACCTCCAATCAGGATTTGAGGAAGAGATGTCCACCACTGGACAGTGAAGAAGGGGTTGATGGACAGAACTTTGGGTGGGGTTAAAGGGTTAAAAAGGNAATAAGAAAGAAGAAGCTGAGAAACCGAATTCAAAGACCACAAGAACTCAATAACTGGGGGCAGCAAAGCACCTGGACTGTAACCAATCACATTTTCTGAGAAGTGCATGCAAAACACGTGGACAAGCAAAGACTCCAATACGAAATGCGTGATGAGGTGTGCAGTAGAGTTAGAATGTATAAATAAGTGCATAATGTAAACAATAAATGGCTTCTGCTTAATCATACTGGTTAGTGGTCCAGGAGTCCTGAATTTCCCACACTAGTTGGCGTTTCTACACGCACATTTGTCCTGTGGTTTGTGCACAGAATTAAACCTCAGCCAGTTCTACTGATCACATGGAGAACAAATGTAAAGTACAAACATATCCCCACCAGAAGCAGAGGAGGCCTAGTCAAATCAGCCTCTTGTCCAACCACTTATCCTCCTTATCAGTTCACTTTTGTGTACAACTCTCTAGGTATTATATCCTGCTAGTCTTCCTGGTTATGTAAATTTTAAGTCAGATCCACAAAGTTGATGTAATTGATGAAAACAGTTAGAAATGGCTAGAAGGCAAATAAGATAGTAGAGGTACTGATTTTTCTTTCTCATTCTTCGTTAGATTACTACACAGCATCTAATCACAAGGAAGGCATAGAGTTATTATGAAGTTCCATGCAAGGTTTAAAATACATCATGTGTAACAGTGTTTCTTTCTCTCTCTTTTTTTCTCTGACAATGAAGTACAGAGAAATGACACATTTCTGACCCTGCAGGAATCCAGGAGATCAGGGAGGCAACTGGAGACAACCTATGACATTGGTGAGATGAACTCTTTAGACAGGAGCTCTGTTAAATTGAACGACAGTATTGTTTCTTTTAAGCACAGTCTTAATTTAAACAGATGTCCTTTAAATAATTGACAAACAACCTTTGAATTTGTATAGTAAGGGAATACATACAAGCAGGAGGTATTGTGTTGGAAATGAATAGAAAATGTCATGCAGTTCAGCATCTTACGCAATTATGACAAACTGAAAATTCTTGCAGCCTGTCACACAAACCAGGCAATAAGGAGGGATTCAATTACACTTATTTGATATTAAATATGACATCACATTGTATCTTTTGTCTGACAGCTACGGTTCTGAGCATCTGATTAAGGCCTCTGAAACAAGTCTATAGAGTGTAGATCCCTGGAAAAGAGAATTCCATATTTACATTAATGTGTTAGCCAGGGGCATCTGCAGTTCAGTTAGCATTATAATTCCAGACCAGCAAGAGTTGCAAGCACCTTGGTTACTTTTATTTTCACATGGGGCTTTTTATTTAATTAATAGAGTCACTAAACATTTATGCGTTTCAGTTCTGCTGTTAGCTTCTGACAGAGTCTACAGAAATTTGAAATTCCCAAGAGGGCTTTGATATTGTCTGGACCTACTTAAAATATATTGAATTCAACAAAAAAAGCACATTAGGTATTGTTTCTTTCATTAACATTGCAGGCTAGAGAAGGTCTACGGCCTATATACAGCCTTTAAAACACTGCAAAAATTTTGGAGACTGGACTTCAAACGTCATTCATTTGTAAAAGTGTCTCCCTTCCTCAATATATAGAACACAGTTTTCACTTCTTATATTAATCTTCTAAACATATAAGCCTTCCTTCCTTCCTGCTAGGCAAGGAATATTGAAGAAATAAGCAAAATTAAGTCTAGCTCCTTAGCTCAATGACTACTCCTCAATTCCTTTTGGAGTGGTTTAGTATATAAGTGGTTTAGTTTCTGACACTTCACTGACTAAAATGGATGTTTAGTTTTGGATTCAGGACCAGAATGTAAATATACATTTCTAGAAAAGTGTCATAAATATTATTATATATCCCTGGGTTGGTACTTCTTCACTATTCTATTACACTTATTACCGCTGACTATCATATCTTTAGGTATTAACTGTCCCAAGCAAAATCCAACAGAGTTTTTTGTCTTTCTTATTCTTTTCTTTACCATCACCTCTTGGGAAAAGCATTTTTTGGAGGGGCAAGACTTTCAGGTGAATAGGATATTATACTTATAGGTAGCATTTCTGATGAGTAACTGGTGCAGTGTCACTAATCAGATTGCTGGAACACTGAATCACCTTTCTGTGCACCTCCTTCCATCCTTCAGCTGCTTTACTTATCTAAACAGCAAAGACTGTGAATCACTCAGTCATAGGCTCCATTATTTTAGGAATGCCCAAATTAGTATTCCTTATGTAGTGATTGTATTGACAATAATAGATTTATTTCAGTCACAATCAAATATGTAAAAAAGACTGTATGAATATAGCTGAGCATAACATTTCAAGAAAATGCAGACAGTACCAAAGATCAAGACAGTGTCAAAATCAGAATTTATAGTGAAGAGTAAACTGAACTTGTCCGATAAAGCAGTGACAGGCATCTTTAAAAGTCCTGTGTTTAGATGCTAAGAATTCTGTTCAGTTACCATTTGGAAGAAGTTCCTGAATTGTTCCTGATACAGCAACTCCAACAAGAAAAAAAACAAGACTTGGAAGAGGTTACAAAGAAATAATTAAGAGATATAATGTGAAGGAAATATACTAAAAACTAGGTGGAGAAATGTAAACCCACACACACACACTAATGTGTTCATTAATCCTTGTGAAGTCTTAGTGTAACATCAAATAGCATGAATGTTGTATATGAACTATGAAGGAATTTCCAGGTACAGTTTTCAAATACAGATTTCTAAATATAACTTCTAAACTGTATATTTAGGCATCAACCACATATATTGGTCATAAATTAGTATTGACTAGCTAAAACATATTTGGATACCCCAAAAAAACCCCCAAACCCAACACCTCCTCCCTTCTTCCCAAGGAGTATTTGAAAATCAAAACTAGAGAATTAGAGGAATTCAATTTCATATAAAATGTAAACAAAGTATGATCTGAATTTTATTACATTATGCTTAAAATAAAATGCAGCTATTAGAAGCTTACATTAAAAGGTGCCAGTAAAAGCATTGACTAAGAATATCTCACCCATCCTCACTCCTCCTGATTATCTTAAGGTCACTTAAAAAAGAAAACAAAGAAAAAATATGAACATAAAGGAACACCATGAATTTTAGACATTAATAGCTTGTCTTATGCAAGAAGTATTTGTAAAAATGTATTAAAAGGTTAACATATCACAATAAGGTTTTACAAAAAAAGAAACCCTAAGGCAAAATTAAATATGATTGCTGATCTGGCTTAAAACCCAGCAGAAAAATGGATCTCAAGCTGCACCTCTCCCCTGCCCTTTTCCAATAACAGAGGAAATAATAGGACAGATCTCAAGCTGGAATCACAATTTTACTAAAAAACTGGCAATAAACACAAAAATATTAATAAAAGAGGGCACAAAAGAGAGAGTGCTCTACCCACAAGAGGGTATTCACCACCTAACAAACAAAACTGTAGCTATGATATTTTATGAAAAATACTATTTTCAGGATTTTTCTNCAAATATCATGTATATAAGTTAAGAAAAGTTTTATAGATGTATAGTTATGTTGTACCCCCTCATGTAGTTGTCAAGGGACAGCTGGAGTTGGGACATCTGGGAAGGCTGGCTTGTCACTATGGCGACATCTGACCTCCAATCAGGATTTGAGGAAGAGATGTCCACCACTGGACAGTGAAGAAGGGGTTGATGGACAGAACTTTGGGTGGGGTTAAAGGGTTAAAAAGGAAAAACCTCCATTGTGAGGGGGCTGAGCACATGGTGGGGAAAATCTATTGCCACCAGCGCCGTAACCTTTTTTTGTTTATTCAGTCTTCTGTTGTACTTTTGATACAGTTTAATAAACCTTCCTAAACTATGAAGAGTGAGTAGCTATTTCTCACAATGGGAAACCAGGGGCAGAACAGAAGCTGGACCGCTGGTTCGGATAAGGAGTTTGGGCTGCTCGCTCTGCGCTGCCTGGCAAGGCTCGGGTCCCAGGCTGGGACTGGGGCTGCTCCAGCCTGTGGTGGGCGGCTTCATCCCAGCGCTGCTCAGCCAGGCAGTCCCGATCCTGGCCTGCCACAGACATCCCACAAAAAGAGCCCGACAAATAGATGGAGGCTCTTCCAGCTGCCCCCCAGCTCTTCCTGCTGAAACCACGGCCCCACTGCGACTTGCGTGGTATGCAATTAGACAGGGCTAGAAATGCCACCACTCTTTCCCTCTGTAACCGGGACAACTGCAATAACCCTACACCTTTTGATATTATCAGATGGTTTTCTGTACTGGTTTTATTTTTATTTTTCTCAAAGTCATAGATAATGTGACAAGCCTCTATTTTGTCGTCTTTGAGGAACTTCACTTGGCTGAGAAAATTGTTTTTCCAGTGCAAAGGTTTCATTTCTGCATCTCTGCAAAAGTTTTTGAATTTATCTAGTGAATGATCAATAAGACAAGAATTAAAAGACACTACCATTTCTAAACTGAATCAATTGTGTACCATAGCATTAAAGATCAGTCTCAATCTCATTTTAAATTGTTCCAGATATATCAATTTAGAGTATACTTAGTTTTATAAATGCTGCTCTAATTATGTATATTAATTCCAGTGAAGCAGAATTGTAAGAACCTAGAAAGCTGTGTCAGCAAGGGCATCGTGTGTTTGAGAAAACAATACATGACACATCTGGCTGAGTGACAATACCAATATCACTTAAAAGATCTTGAAACAGTGGAGAATTCACAGCATCTTAGCCCCAAAGGCATTAAGAGCTTCACCTGGGGGGCTCAGCCACCCTTGCACACAGATTTAGGATATCATTTCATCTCAGCTTTGGGGCCATCACAGCTCCCCAAACAATACTGCAGAAGCACCAGTCTGCAGCCGAGTCCTGGTCCCCTGGATGTACCCCCCAGCACTATGATTTGGCTTGCCTTGATTTCTTCTCCTTCTGCTCCCAGGTGAGATCTTGGAAGGACTCTGAACCTGGTTCATTTCTTGTCCTACTGATGGACCCTGTCACCTGTACTCAGCTCTGCCCCTGTGTTCAGGCCTTGCAGGATTTTCCTCCACCATCAGCAGGGAAATGTCCTGTGCAGAGGCAGCCTTGGCTCCCAGATTCCTGTCCCTTCATATGTAGCTGTCCCTCACTGCTCTGTGGCAATCCACTCTTAAAAAAATCTTTGCCTTCATGTAGTCTGAATTCCTTTAGTTTTTTAGATTTTTGATAAAGGTTTTCGTTGTGCTGTAGCCAGCTAAGCCATATTCTTTTCTGTTACAGGCAAATACAGATCCAATGTTTGTTTTTACTACTTCCCTTAAGTAATAATGCAGAGGTAGATAAATAAAAATTGGTCGGTTTTGTTCCTCTTATGTGTCTGTTTCTATTGAAAAAGCATGCCATGCTACAGACTTTGTGATAGAACCTGAAACAAAATGTTAGGAATGTTACTAAGAATTGAATTTTGCTTATGGCTACAGATGAGTGAGCAGGATTGTTTGAGGACTTTCCTACAAAAATTACTGAAAACTATTATTTTCCAATGACACTGTAAGGATGAAAACCATTGTTGGTTCTGCTACTGCTATAGACAAAGGGACACGCAAATGCTACACTTTGGAGTCTGTATTAAGCTAGAAACTAAAGTATGGTGCTAGAGGGCACAGACTTGCTAGAAACATCACATTTTGCATGAGGCATAGCTACATTAAATCAATGAATGTGCAAGTCTCAGCTTTGTGCAGACATGAACAGCATTAAAAAAAAAACCTTTGGAAACCATTCGCCTTCTTATATTGGAAATATCCATTTCCGTCTTTTAACTAGGTTTCTGAAATCCTGGAATATTTAGACGACATCTTTATTAAGGGAATTTCTAATCTTACTTAAGACCATTAATTAAGATTGCCTTACAACTCTCTCTCTGATACTGAGCCCTTTGTTACAACCCAAAATAAGTCATGTATGTACAGAGATAAGGAAGCTCTCATAATTGAGCCATGCAAGTGTAAAAGTTGTGCTGTGCATTCATGAGTATTTTCTCTACGCTGCAACAATACAAGCATGTTCCTCATGCAAGTGAGGCCCTGAGTCCATACAAGGGTCCTTTATTTAATCAAATTATAACATTTTTCTGTAGAAAAATTATAATTTCTTTCTGTTGTTTTTTCTACAGAAAAAAATTATAATTTGATTCCCCTGAAGGGACTGTGGATTCGCAAATGTGGGACTGTGGGGAGATAGTGCAGACGAAAGCATGGAGAGCCTTGGCAGTGCCCATGAGGCATGATACTACACCTGGCAAAAACAGCACTGAAGATTTTACAGTAGGGGTGAACACTGAGATGGACCAATCTATCATACTACAAATCATCTTAGGTGGCAAATTTAAGAGGGAAAGAAGAGCATGTTAGGAAAAGCTATGCTGGAGACCTGTCAGCAGATCAGACAGCACAGAAATGGTGACAGAATTAAGAAAGAAAAAAAAAGGTGTTGAGAAATAGTAGTTTCACATTAAATTAAATAAATTGAGAGGAGAAAAAATCAGCAAGCTTCTTTGTCGTTATCTGTAACTAAGCTTTCTGCTATGTATAATCATCAACATCATGAAGGTCATAATGGAAAAAGGCAGGAGAAAGGGATCAGTGAACAGATAGCAAAAAGTTATTGTAATAGCATGCTAACAAATGGTCATCAGCCTTCCTGATGCTTTATATTGCATTATTAACATAATTTAAAATAATTTGGGGAAATTATTTTACAAAAGAATTTCTAAAAATTTGCTTAAATATGTTCAGTAAGGACTGAGAACTCTTCTCTATTTGAAATCACTCATGGTAGGGAGAGGAAATGCTCTTTTTATTTTAACCAGAGACACTGGTTAAGATTCATACCTCTGTAAAGTCAACAGAAACACTTGTTATTTGGCATTATTTCTACTAAATCATCTGGCTTCATTGCTTAGAAGTTCTCAGGAGAGCCCACCTTGATATATTTTCAAAACATAAGTTGTATTTTAACTGATGGTTGATGCTAGCTTACATATAGCTACTATTTTTTGCTCTGAAAAATTGCCTATAGCCTGGTAAAAATAGAGCAAATTTATCTTTTTATTCCATTCCTAACACTCCCCTTTATGCTGCAATTGCCAGTGATTTTTATCCTTACATTATGTAATCCATTAATGTAATTAAGTTAAATTTACCATATTTTTGGCTTGAAATTTCCTGTTCTTTGCTTTAGAGAAGTGGAAAGATTTGCTTGTTCAACGCTTATATTTTTTCTCTCTTCTCCCCTGCAAGCTATTTTATTTATATAGAAGTTATTGCCCTCTATAAACTCTCACTTTTATTCGTAGAAATTAATGGCTTTTACAAAAACAGCATCTAAAATTAGAACACTGGGTTACAACTACCTTCTGCAGCTCAGATGAAAAAACACCAACAGTGGTTGGTGACCATTAGTACTGTCCTGCTGATCAAATCATTGTGTTTTTGCCTGCATTCATAGGGTGTCCTTTTAAAATAATAAAATTTAAAGAAATAAAGGTTTTAAAATTTTTGGATTTTCACTATGATTTCACTTTGTTAATTATTTCCATGGAGAAAGAAAATATTTTAAGTAATGGAAAGATAGTGATGAGCCTGAATTAAACATGCATGTCAGAGATCCATTCTCCAAGAAGTTCCTTGTATTATCTCTTAAGAAATAATGCAAGAATTCTTAATATACTGTAGATATTGTGAATGTTATATATTTCTTGTAAATAATGTAATGATAAGCAAGAACTAATTAGATCTACTAACATGGCTTTACTTATTTTTCTTTTAATATTGGCATAGTTTGCCTGTAATTATAGAAAACAACCAAAATTACCAGTGTAAATAAATAAGGAAAATTATATAAAGATTCAAAATCATTAAACGAATGAATTTTTTTTTTAAATGCCACAAATTTCAGGCATTTCAAAGGAGAGAATAAATAAATACAAAATTTTATTTAGCCAAAAAAATTTCAAAGGATTGTCACAATAACAGTGTGGAATTTTCCATTAAACACATACAAACAATTTGATTTCAAATACAAAATGCAAAGTTATTTAAATAGGAGGACTGTCCTCTTTTAGTGCCCTCAGTAGTGAATAGACTTCAGCAGAAGAAATAATTGCTTTATTTAAGAGAAGCAATATGTTATCAGTTAATGCCATTTTGTGAAGTTGCATCATAATATACAGGTTTTTTTGAGGGTGGGGTTTCACATATAGAAATGTTTAACCATGGAGAACATTTGTGTTAGGTGAGATTGTGGTACAGCTGCACAGTATGTATTTTAACATAATAAATAAATCCTTTATCTGGATGCTTATACTGCTGTTCTACTTTTGATTACAGGTTTTACTGAAGAATTTCTTTCACTTTTTTTTTTTTTTAAGAGTTTAAAAATGATACAAACAACACCTACTTCAATGAAAATTGAAGCCAAGGTTTATGTTCCAGAAGATCAAACAGAGCCCTTGGCGGCCAGTGCTGTGAACCTTGATGTCACAGTTTGTATCTTGGGATTTGGCTTTGGTTTTAATAGTCTTGACATTTCTGACATCCAGTGACATTCAGCACAACTTCACTGAATTATGACAGAAACTAAACTATAACTGAAACTAAGAGCACATGTCAATCTGCCTTTTTTACTAGTGCACCTTTATATGGATTTTGACAGTAAAACAGCACTAGTTGAATATGGCCACTGATGCAAACACCATTGCTCTGGGTTTGCATGGCAAGGTTTTGTTAGTGAGGCTACAGGGCTGGCTTCTGTGAAGGCTGCTGGAAGCTTCCCCTCAGCTTGACAGGGTCACTACCAGCTCTGCTGGCCAAGCCTGAGCCTATCAGTGACACCTCAGGAATAATGTATTTAAGAAGGGAAATAAAAAGCTGTGGAACAGCAGGAGTGAGAATATATAAGAGAAGCAACTCTACACACACTGAGGTCAGTGAAGAATGAGGGGAAGGAGGTGCTCCAGGTGGCAGAGCAGAGATTCATTCTCCTGCAGCCCCTGAAGGATCCCACATTGGAACAGGTAGGTGTGCCCAAAGGGTGCTGTGACCCTGTGGGAAACCCACCTTGGGCAGGCTCCTGGCAGGGATCTGCAGAATCATGGAGAGAGGAGCCCACACTGGAGCAGGTTTGCTGGCAGGAATTGTGACCCCATGAGGGAACCATGCTGGGGCAGCCTGTTCCTGAAGAACTGCACCCTGTGGAAGGGGATCATGCTGGACCTTTTGTGAAGAACTGTATCCCATGAGAGCAACGCCACAATGGAGCAGGGGAAGAGCATGAGGAGTGCCTCTCCTTGAGGAGGAAGGAGCATCAGAGAAAATGACTGATGACTTCAGCCCCTTGTTAGAGCCTCAGCCCCCATCCAGCCTGACTTCAGATGTTTCCGAGGATGGGGAATCCTGAGTTTCCCCGGGCAACATGGTCCAGTGTCTCACCAGCCTCTCCATGAACAATGCCTCCTTGAATCCAGTTTAAATCTACCCTTTCTGTTTAAACCTATTGTCCTTTATCCTATTTTAGAGGTCTTGGTATGAAGTCTCTCTCTGTCTTGCTTGTACTCTTCCTTTGTATTAAAGTCCACTTTATTCAGACAGCGGCAACATAAACATAAATACAAATAATATTTTTCTGTTTAGTTTAATCCTCAGTCCAGTTGATAATGATTCCACATCACAGCTTTACAGAGATCTGGTTCCAGGCTTATGATTTTGATTCTTACTGTCTTCCATTATCCTCCACTTCCATGTACAGTACAGAAGATTTATAGATCAGAAATTAATAAGTAAATAATTACCATGAGAAAAAAAATTCAGATTAGCATAGGAAAGTTGGTCTTTAAGTTTTAAATTAAGAATGATAGGTTTAAAGTTCTCCACAATGAACAGAAGGTGAGTAGCTGAAAAACTCAATTAAACAAAAGACAGATTTTAAATTTTTTTTTCCAGGAGAAAAGGTGAACGAAAAAGTACAAAAAGAACCAGAACATAACAGAAAATTATCCTTAAGCTTAGCACAGAATGTTTTCATGCTCACACTTTGTTTTAAGCTGATAGAATTTATGGATGATAAGCTTGATTCCCATGAACAGTGTTTATAGAAGTAGTCTACAAGTTGAGTTTCAAGAAGTCCATTGGCTTTATTTATTCTGAACATTGAAAACTATATAAGAAGTATTAAAATATGAATGCTTAGACCTTATACACAGCACTTATAAATAAATAAATAAATAAGAGGCTTAGAAGAGGAATATCTTGCCCCTAAAATTACTTGTATTTTAATTTATCTGGAAGAAAAATGAACAGCCAAAATAGCAAAACCAAAAGAAATAGTCTACAGTGAAAATTCAGGAAGAATTGCACTGGCAAAAGAATGAATAAATTAATTAGAAATAGTATCTCTATTATATCTCAGAATATAGCATTATTACTATCTGCATTGTCCATGTCCCTCCACGATTCATTACAATTTTAAATTTTAATTTCCTAGCTAAATATTATTGCACGTAAAATTTTTGCAGAGATTGAGTAGGCTGACAAGTGTTACATAGTAGTGATAAGCATTTTAGAGATGCAGGGTAAGCATTGTGTTCAGCAGCTGGATATCAAAACTAGAGTCCACAGAAGAGAGCTAATCCATCTTGCACTAAATCCCACTGTTACTTCATTCCTCTCAGTGCAATGATTAATGCCTCTCCTGTTTATCACATGCATCCAAATAATGATACAGACCTATAAACAAGTTATATGAGGGAACCTAGAAATGTCCTCTGCTCCATATAAATGTCTGTCTGTTTAGCTAATATATAATGGAGGGCAATTTACTCCTGAAATGAAGCTGCTACTGAGAGCTTACAAATAATAATGCAGAACTCTGATGTATATTTATTATATATGCATGATTAAGTATTTTGTGTATTTGTATATTTACTGACTGAGTTCATGTCCATAGCACCACATTCTTATAATTTAACATGGATTTTCTTAAGGGTTCTATGCTACTATGTAATACAAGTATGACTGTACAGAAATAAGAACAAAGTAATTTGGATCTAGAAGAACATGAATTGATATTTGGTAAAAAATACAATCTAATCTGAGTTGCAGAAGTCCCACAAAAAGGCAGGTGGCATTTTTATTTCTTTTATTTACCCATAAAAGGCTCTCATTTATGGTTCATTACCTTTATACTTATCATCTAGGTTAAATTAATATATTTAAATGCCCTTCCTACAGACTTTGTTCTCATTATTCTCTATGTTTGTTTGGGGTTTTTTGATCTGTGGTGATTCTCTTTTTGGTATTGGAGAAGACATTGTGCTATCTCTTTCATCTCTCAGAAATGTGTTTGATTAATATCCAATTCAGCATCCAGGAAGATAGACTTATATATACTAGAAATAATCTCCATGACCATGGAATAAAAGGCTTCACTAAAAGTATTCTGTAAAATACATTTCCATGGCCTCATACAGTCTGTAAATGCTGTCAAATGTTTGTCTGTAATCTGATGAGTAAGTGGAGTACTACATCATATATGTATATAGATATCTACATATATAGGCATAGATATAGATATAAATATTGATATAAATATACTGTAGTTGTTAACTGTTGAACAAAGGAATAGTAATATGGGGGAGTGAGGGGAGGGAAAAAAATCACTTCGATATTAATTAAGAGAACAGATAAAGAATAGAGAAGAAAAAGTAATGACATGCATGCAGAAAATCAAAGAAAGACTTTGATGGTGTTTCAGCCCTTTTAAATCTAACCAACACTTGTGGTTCCAACACCTTCCATTACTATTTTTTTAAAAAGTATGAATCAACATGCATATGCTCCTTTAAGCACCCTGTCGCAAATTAACATTACTTCCATGTCAAAATGTCCCTATGAGCAAAGTGACACTATTTTAATAAAAAAAAAAGGTTGAGTCTGGTCTCTCTTGGACAAAACTGTTAGATATCATTTATTCTCAAAAGTATATTTACCATTTTACATAAGATATTAAACTTTCATAGCATCTGGTGACAACATTTTAACAGAACAAGACTGCGTAATTTACAACAGTTAACTACAGGATTTCATAAATTCTTTTCACCTTTATTCTCATTATGCTTCCTTCTCTCATATTTCATCCTGAAATTGTTGACATGGGTTTTATGGTACTGGGGAGTGACATTCATCTTTATTTTCTTTCCTCCCATACTTTTCTTTCTTACATTTATTTCTTTACCTTCTAAATTTACCTCCCACTTTTCTGTTCAGGTTGTTTGTGTCATTTATCAATTGCCAAATAATAACAAATGAATTACTGCGTAAGTATAGAGATTTGTGTCCCAGACTTGCTGTTGCACAGGTTTATGTTTCCAGTTCCATCACAAAATAATATTCCTGAAAATTTATATTTCTTACATATTACAAAAGATGTCTGAATTGGCTTACTGGTGATGTCAAGCTTAGTTACTGATGTCCTCTCACATAGCTTCCTCTTCATAGACATTATACATGTCTAATGATGCCTGCACTGTCATGAATAACATGCTTAATCTCATTTTAAAGGATACTTGACCTCAACTTTGCCTTAATTATAATTGTATTACATTACATTTTATTCATTTATACAGCACTTTTAGTATCAAACACTGAGAATGTGTTTCATTTTCAAAGGCTGTCCTTCTAGCATCAAGCTTCATTACTTTTTGCCTTGCCAATGACTAGTAATTGCTTGATTAGTGTTACTTTCTAACTGAGCTGTGAACTTTTGTCTTCAATTATTAAATATGCTATCACAAACCCTCTTCTAGGTCCACCAGTATAAATTACTTCAATAAATACATGGAAATGGATGAATACTTATGTATAAATATAAATAAAGTTATATGGTGAAATTCTGTTAACAACGAGTGGTTGCATATATGAATAGATTTGTGGCTTGGTTTTGGCTGAGATAGAGTTAGTTTCTTCTCAGAAGCTAGTAATGTTCTGTGCTCAGTATGAAAATAATGTTGATAACACATTAATCTTTTGGTTACTGCTAGGTTGTGCTAATCCTAAGTCAAGGACTTTTTAATGACTCATGCTCTGCCAGTGAGGAGATATACAAAAAAAGCTGTGAGGGAGCATGGCTAGGATAGGTGCCCAAAACTGGCCCAAAGGGTATTCCTTACTGTAGAACATCATGTCCAGTATATAAACTGGGCAAGTTATCTGCAAGGGGGACTGATCAGGGTTTGGGACAGGGTCTGGCACTGGTCAGCAGGTGATGAGCAATTTTATTGTGCATCACATGTTTTTCCTTGGTTTGTTTGAGTTTTTAAAATTATTATTATTTAATATTATTATTAAATTATTTTACTTAGTTTCAATCATTAAAATGTTCTTATCTCAACCTACAAGTTTTACTTTTGATTCCCCTCCCCATTCCACTGGGGATGGGGGAAGGGTGTGAGCAAGCAGCTGCATGGTGCGTAGTTGCCAGCTGGCTTTCAACTACAACAATCCCTTTTGGTGCCCAATGTGAGGCGCGAGTTGAGATGACAGATCTGACCATACTGTGTTAAATGAAAGTTGTTATAAACATTCATTGTATTGATTCGATAGTTACTGGTTATAATGGTGATTCATTTGCTCTCACAGTTGTGTTTTAGCCCAGGGTTTTGTACTATAATAGCAGTAGTATCTTACTTGCAGTATGTGTTGCCTGTGGTAATGTTTATTTTCCTTGGGGCCTGGGCTAAGATTATCATTGAGGGGTATTTTGTAGTATTGGCTTATGATACGCTAGTGTTGCTGGTTGGTAAACAAATGTAGTGAATGTAGTCAGTATTGCAAACACGTCAGTACTTTGGGACTCATCTACTGGATGATCTACTGGGAATGATTAATAATCATAGTTGTGGCCTTTTCTCCTCAGAAAGAGAGCTGGATATCCTTTAACACATAGGTTTATACATTTTGTAATACAGTAAGAGAAATAAACACCATACATTTGTTTACTCCACAACAATTAAAATTTATGATTGTCCTGGGTAACCCAAAATGTTTTTGCATTCCATAACTATCTGTGCCAAAAAATTGT
>VYZP01064598.1:25617-69104 GCA_013400635.1 Hypocryptadius cinnamomeus | reverse complement strand
TTTTTTTTTTTCTTCTATATATTGTAGTTAATAAAGTTTTTTTCCTCCCTTTATTCCTTAGCTGGAGCCTGCTTTGCTCTATTCCTGGTCACATCTCACAGCTGCCACTGGGGAAAGTGTATTTTCATGGGGGCACTGGCATTGTGCCCATGTCAAACCATGACAAATATGCATCAGCTACTTTGCGTGTATCTCACGGTTTCATTTTTTGATGAATCAGCATAGTAAACAACCACCTTTATGCTGGCCAGGAGCATCATTTTACTGACCAAGTGAAGTGTTTGTCTGTGATTCAATCCAACAGGGGAGTCTCATTGTTCATGTGGAGGGCTCTAAATATTTTAGAGAAATTATTGTCTGTTAAACACTTCTATCTACTATTGCCTGGCAGAAAGATGTTAAATGGCCTTCTTTCCCATCATTTTATCTCACTTATCCTGCTTGCTAAGTCTGCTCATACAAAATTCATTAGTCTGGTCAGACTCTACATTATATGTGTCTCGTCTCTTTGTAAATCGTGTGCTCTGTCGTGCTGATCTGGTCTGAGGTACTCAGTTGTGTTGCTAGCTGTAGTTTCTCAGTAGTGCACTTATGATGGTCTTCAATTTTAAAAGGAGTTTTCTGGATCATAATAGTTTTCTGTTTAAAACTGCTAATAACAAGAATTAAAAAAACTGGTTCCTGCTACTTGGAGTAGGAGCATATTAGTAGAAATTGATGTAATCATCTTCTCAAAAAGAACGCTTTGTAAATGCTAATTTTATGTAAGTCATGTGGTATTTATTGCTTGGTATACCGGGTAGCTGAATGGCTTAATTTTTTGCCTGTTGACAAGAACACCCCCCACCCCCCCTAATACACACACACACACACACACACACTCACACTCTTTACTGGTTGTTTTGTAGGCTGTTGTTTTACATTACATTCTGAAGTTACTGCACTGGCTTTATTAATTCATTAATATCAATTCATGTTTTCTTAAGGTCTGTAGAATTGTAGTGTATGTCTTATGCATAATTTCATTTTCCTGCATGTAATTTTGAGGAAGTAAATCTGTGCTACACTTAGTTGTTACTCTATTTGAATGTTGTCTTATGTGGTGCAACAATTTCATATTGCCCCCATTCTCTTTAGCTTAGAGGACTATGGAATTTCTTGTAAGGAACAGCAAACATTCTTTTTCCCTTCAGACTGCAGGAGGAATGATGTAGACCTTATATTTTACTCTTCACAAAGAGACAATTGAAATAATTAATGGTGTCCTGGCTTCACACATGCTGAGCTATTTCACTTACTCCTGATGTCTAACATAAACATTTTTGTCTTTTGAGTGCATTGTATATATCAAATAATGGCAGCACAGAGAAGGGAAAGTGTCAAAACTGGCTTGATGTCTCTGTTCAGTATGTTTGACTCTTTTACAGTTGGTATCACAACTGCCATCTCCGTTCTGCTTTTTCTTGTTGCAATTGCTATCATTTTATCAATGTGACATATCTTAGTGATTCTTAGCTAAAAGTGTTGCCTCCAGGCTTGGCATCTAGGAGGAAGAATCAGTTCTGAAGAAGAAAATATTTATTGAATGGACAGAAATGTAATGCTTATCTAAAAGGAAAAAAAAAAGGGCATGTTGTAAAATCACTTCAGATTCTAGCTGAGGAGATAAGTAACAATAGAAATGCCAAATTATAGAGAACCAGTTATTTTGTTAGGAGTAACTTACAGTAGTTCCAAAATAATGTGGACTTTCTACAAAGCATAAGAGTACCAAGGAAAAAAGCTCCTCATCTTTCTTTTTTTTCAAATACTGAGTATTTAAAGTTTGCATTTTGTAAGTCACATTTCCTTCCTCAGAAAGATAGTAAGTAATACATGTAGCAGAAGAAATAACATCTTATCAGAGAAAAAAAAACCAAACACAAGATTTTGAGTGCAGTGAAGCACATGGCAAGAAGTCATTTCAACAACAAATGATTTACAGTGCATATATTGTGATATCAGGCCCTAGTGTGTTATGCATGTCTGTTTTTCATTTATCCCATGTTATGAGAAGGGTATGAATGGTATCTGACAACTCTGTGGAGGATTCAATAACCAGAAAATATTTATATTTGCAAAATGTGGAACTTTTGATGGTTTTACACTGAAAGAGCTATCCCAAGAATGTTAATGTATTCTTTGAGGTCATACAGTGATTTTTAACAGTTAATCTAGTATTTATCTTCATTATTTCTCTGCTCTGTGTTTTAGACAATTCTCTCCGGATTTATCTGGATTATGTCTGGTTACTTTATATGCAGAGCTTGCTTTAAATATATAGAGAATTGATAAACTCTTGTAAAATCACATTGAATTCTATTCTGAAGGCCATTCTGGTAGGTATTGATCAAATGAATTCTCTTGGTAACTGCTACTTTCAGTTACTTTGCATATGTTTTTAATATGTGGACCAGCAGCAAAGGATATGCCATCTTGTTCTGTCTCCTTGCTGAGATTCAATAATAATCTTTAGTTATGAATTGTCTTGAATTGGCATCACTCTGTTGTCATTGTGTTTGAGAGGCAAGAAGACAAACCAGCAGTGATCTGAAGAAGCAATCTTTTTAAACTGTTTTTTTCCAGTGTTATAACTGATGCTGGGAATTACTGATGAGCTTATACTTGTAAACAGTAGTGAACATAACAGAAGTTACCAAATGCTTTATAACCATAGAATTGTCCTACAGATACTGTCAAAAAGTTTTAAATATCTGTTTATAGGTTATGGTACAGACACTTACTGTGAATCTCAAATTATTTTCTGTTTGGTTTTTGTTGGTTTTTTTTAATAGGAGTCTTCTAAATAATGTCTTTATGTCTTTTCTGGCCTTTTTCCCAGATAGGGATACAAATAATTTTGAAGCCATATGGAAGCTTGAATAACTGGCATTAAAAGTCTTGGGAAAGAAGAGCTGAACATATATATGCTGAGTTTTGGTCTTTTGCTTATGGAACTGGCCAGTCATTCCTGTCACCATCTAGCAGTCCCTAGCTCAGTCCCTTCAGGTTTTGATGTTTGTGACACCAGCTTCTGCTGCTGCTGCTGCTGCTGCTTTCAAATGCTTGACAGATTTCTTCATTTTGATACTGTTCTTCACACTGCAGCACAGAATGGGAGTTCTGCAGTTTCAGAACCTTAAGTACTTAGGCTGGACCTTGCTGTCTTGAAGACTTTCTGCTCAGATTTTCCCTTGTACTGGTTTACAGTGAGGGTAATTATTGTGCAGTGAACTGCTGACTCCTTCCCTTCTACATGGTTACTTTTTCAAGTTGGTTGTGTTTGGTTACCAGAGCACACGCCCATGTTTCAAACAAAATAAATTAATTTTAAAAGTTGTGTTCTGGAAAGAGCAGCCTTTGTGTTACTTCCAGATTTTAAACGCCAAAAGTGCATTAAGATATCTTCCTCCTTCCTCTTCTTTAGGGCACATACTGCTGGGACAAGTGATTTGTTTGTTCTGGGCTTGTTTGTTTATTTGTTGGTTTTGCTGTTAATATGTGACTAGGTAATATGATTCATTTCCAGCCTTGCAGTACGTCCATTTTATTTATACATTTTCTAGCATCATTTCAGTTTCTTTTAACAGAACAAATTGAGTCTTTCTGAAAAGTTCCAGGAGAGATTTCCAAACTGCAGGGTAAAACTTGGGAATTAAGAGCAAGAACAGATACTTAGGTTTCTTGCCTAAAATCACAGGGTAGCTGAAAGTTGTAATGCAGAATTTATGTGTGCTGTGCCTCCAGTAATCATGGTTCCTGGTGGTACATGATTTCAACTTCAGAAGCTGTCATTAATATCTTTGTCTCAGCAGCTGAGGCCTCATCAAATTTACTGTTTCACTGCTTGATATGGTGTTAAAGTAGGAAACAACTGTTTCTGCTATTCTAAAACTGGTAATTGACTGCATAAATATATATTGAATTCTGTTAAATGTAATGGGAAGCATTATTGAGTTGTGTGGACTTTCTGCAGTGAAAAATTTTGGTGTCTGGTTTGCTTCAGTATTTTAATTCTTTACTTAACTCTTTTACCTGTATTGATTGATTCACAGAATTGTTAGGGTTGGAAAGGATTTCTGGAGATCATTTAGTCGAACCCCAGACCATCTAGTCCAACCCCAGAGTGCTTAAAGGCTCTCTGGATGAAGTATATCTGCAAAAGTTATGGTACACAAAACTGGTAATGAAGAATCCTAAGTATACCACAACTGAGAATGAAAAGAGACCATTTAAGACTAAAGAAACATTAAAAATAGTCTCTCCATAATATAAGTCTGTTAATGGCAAATACAGTCCTCTTTAGCAGAACTGTGGGCATTTTGTTTACTCCTAATTTATTAGCATAGGGAGCAGCAGGTTGACTGGGGACTAAGCAGGGAAGGAGAGGTAGGAACATCAGACCCCAGTCACTTAAATCCAGGGTTAAACCAAGATTCTTTTGGTCTTGGTAGGTGCAAAGGAGAAATACCAACCAGATATCTTCAAGAGGTAAAAAACCACAAAGTTTACTAGTGCATTTTACAAGATGAGGAACTTTGTCAAATTATTTAGTACAACATGAAACACCACAGCACAAACATAGCCCACTGAGCATAGAAAACCTTTAAACCCATTTGACATTATCTTCTGTGAAAATAAAGTTAGAAGGAGAAAGGGAGAAAGACAGGAAAGATTAGAAAAACAGACATAGCTATCACCTCCAGGGTTCCAGTGATGTAAAACTCCAAGATGAAGGCAGGGTTAAAGAGCAGCATGATTGCCTCATGGTTTCTTAAAAACCCTTCCTCCCAGGTGGGTCTTTGGGTTGCTCGGCCATTTAGGGGGCTGGGTTGGGCAACACTGGGTGGCTGCCTCCACTGTGCCATGAGTGACAGACACTGTGGGGCTGGGTCAGGGCACCACCTCACCAGAGCAAGGCCTCACCAACCCCCTACCACATATTCCAAGCCCCAAGATGTATCGAAACAGATTTCTACTCTCTGACAGAACACTATTTGAACTACTCCTTCCCAGTCCCTTCACAGAAACAAGGTAATCTTATATTTTGTAAGGCTGGTATTTTCTTTCACCGAGTGATAATTGCACACATTTAATCGCACACACCCTTGCTTATTTAAAACAAATTAATGAAGATTGGTCTTAGTGGGAATTTGGGGAGTGTCTAATTGCAGAAGATGTAATAAAGTATTTCCTTGTTTGTTGCGTCATTGTTACTTGACCTGTGATGTTCTAAGCTTCAAAATGGCAGCGGGTGTTAGCTTCAAAAGTTTGCGAACTCCTGGAAGTGTGTTTTAAGTTAGCCTTATTTGTGAAATATTCTTGAGCTTTTGAATGTAGTTTGTGATTACGTATAATGAATTTCAATATTTTTTTTGCTTAACACTTGGATGCTAACTTTCCTTCTTTTGTTGCCTTTAAGCATGACATAGTTATGCTGATTTTTTTTTGGTGAAGTATATTGACTACAGAGCCACTAGCTACACTAGCTGACCTTTATAGCAAAGGTGAGTCTGACAATGAAGAAAGCATGAATTTGCAGGAGAAAGCAGGTCACAAATGTGACCTGTTTTGTGAAGTAGCTGTGTCACCGAAACGGTTCAGGTGATGCTGAAAATAGAAATGGAAAGGATGCTTTCCAGTGTTTTGGCATCTGCTGGTGTATGCTTGCTGTGATGGTGACCATGTCTTTCCATGTTAGAGGTGATAATAGCTTGCAGTGAGCACTTTGGTTTGTAAAGGCACCAAATAATGTATTTGGAATAGTTGTGAGGGAAGGGTAAAATAGTCTGTTTCCAAGAGAAATAGGAAAAAACCAAATAAATATTGCTTATTCTTAAGATGCTTAGAAGAATCTAATGCTATATTCATTAAACACAGTATACTTTGTTAGAAATAAATTAGAATCCTATTAGAATAAAAGTGTGTTTGATTAATTGTGAATAAGATGACAGCTGAATTTTCTTGGGGAGTGGGTGAAGATTGCTGATGACCTAATCAGACAGGTGTGGAACAGCTAGGATGCCATTCTTTGAATTTAAAGCAAGTTGTCTGCACATCTGGAAGATGGAAGCATTGGAATACATTCAGATCAAGTCTGGTCCATGGTCATATCTGAATGAGATCGTACTTTTTAGGCATGTTTTTTGTAAGCTTTGTTTAATAATATTGTCAGTAAACAAATTGCAAAGTAAAGATGAGGGAAGGTGCTGTGGATCTGCTAATGGATGTAGATGCTCCAAGAGGTGAGGGACTACAGAGAATGAAATGCACCAAAAGGCTGAAAAAGTGATCCTGGAAGATGCTCCACTTTTGTGCATGATAGTATTCAAGTATGGTTTTAGCTATTAGAATGATCACTATCTTTATGGTATCTTTTATTTAAAAAACCCACCCATGATAATTTTGAAAGACAGATGTTGGTGATGGGTCTGTTGTGTGACACCATGCAGAGCTAAGACCAGGCAGAATAGGGAAGTACTGGTTATGACTTCTGGGTGATAGAAAATTCCTTTTCTGTGGTCCTCTCTCAGCACTTTGTGTTGCATTTTTCTGATCAAGCTCTGTTTTATTTTTAGGAGCTAAGCTTTGTGTTCAAAATGGAAGTTGATGTGGCTGGAGAGTCCAGAACTGCCCTCTCCACCCTCTCTGTGCCTCTTGCAGAGGTGAGTTCTGCAGCCAGGATGGAAGCAGAAAAGCCACGCTGTTCCAGCACCCCCTGCTCACCACTGAGGCGGACAGTTGCAGGATATCAAATCCTTCACATGGATTCTAACTACCTGGTTGGCTTCACAACTGGAAAGGAGCTGCTAAAATTAGCCCATAAGTGTATTGGAAGTGAAGAGAATAAAAGAGAATCTGGTCCTAACTTGGGCTCCAAACATCTTGACTCAGGATTTTCACGTTCCTCGCGTTTGTACAGAAGTAGAAGTAGGTACTACCAGCCATATGAGGTCCCAGCAGTAAATGGAAGGAAGAGGAGACGGATGCCCAGCTCAGGGGATAAATGTAATAAAGCTTTACCATACGAACCTTTCAAGGCACTTCATGGTCCCCTGCCTCTCTGCCTTTTGAAAGGTAAAAGGGCTCATTCAAAATCCCTAGACTACCTCAATTTAGACAAAATGGGCATTAAGGAACCTGCTGACACAGAAGTGCTACAATACCAGCTCCAACACCTTACTCTTCGAGGGGATCATATGTTTGCAAGGAATAGCACATGAGCTATCATCTCAAATATAGAAATGGTTTCTGATCTTTTGTCTGCTGCTGCAGAAATCCATTGTTGTACTGTGTACACGACTATCCACATTATAGGTGGTTTTATCAGCTCAGTGTTACCAGGAAGTAATTTGTTTGAATACAGTCTTAGCAATGCAGTGTTCTACAAATACTTGGAGAGAGAAATCTTTCCTGATCAAGCAGCATCTGATGCAGATTTGGCTGCAACTACTGGATATTTCTTTGGACACATTATAACAAAATAAAAAGCTTTTAATTTTGGGGATTTTTTTTTTTCTGTACCGCCACATCTAGTGTTTACAGCAATTCAACACTGAAAAATTTGTGACGTTTGCTTGGTTGTTGCTAATTTTGGCTTGATATTAGAAACTGCTCTCGGATAGGTACCCAGTGAGGTTTTTTGGGTTTACTTTCTGTTTCTGTACTAAAATGTATGCGTTTTTCTTATAGATAGGAAAGTGAGCTTGACTGGATGAATCACTTGCTATTTAAACAATCCAATTTGTGCATTTTGAGACTGCGCTTATACTGATGATGTGGGTGAGATTTGTTCATAAAACAAACATTTGTTACTTGAATCTTATTAAATTATTTTTTTAGTTTCTGCATGGAAGTAATTGCTTTCTCCTTTTTATTCTATAAAACATGTTCAGAATAAGTCTTTAAGTTATTTAAAGCAAATCTTTCAGGAGGTAAATTGGGTTTTTTTGTTTGTTTGTTTTTTCGGGTTTCTGGGGGGTTTTTTTGTTAGATTTTGTTTTTAAATTGTCTAGAGACAGAAAATGGACTGTCTGTACTGATATATTGGTAATGTTTTTGATTTTGATATGTGATTTTAATTTCATCTATAGTAGCAGAAGGTGTCAACTTCAGCATGGCTTTGGAAATTTTGTTGACTTGAAGCACTGAACACAAATTCTGGAGGGCAGATTTTTTTCTTGGCAAGAGTGCAAGTGAAATATTTCTTGTCAGCGTTGATGAGATGATCTTGAATTTTGCAGTGGGATAATGCACTGGGTTACTTTTGTTAATAAATTTTTATCCAAATATGACATTAAAAGCAGTTTTGACAGCTGTGTTCCTAGATGTGCTTAAAACATTTTATTTAATTAGTTTTAATTTTACTTTAGTTTAAAAATGAAAAATAGTTTTCATACTGTATTTTTTTAGGTGCAGTCTTGTACTGAAGCAGTGCATAACCTGATTTTGCCTGATGACCTCTGCAGAAGTTAAAAATAATTTCATATTGCTTTGAAATACAAATTATTTTATCAGTTGCTCCTGATAGAGTCAAGATTTTTGTTTGTTTGTTTATCACTCAGAATTACTAGAAAGCACTAGTTAGTGCATGTGCTCTGGGAAATGAAGAGTTCTTACGCTGTCACTCCACAATTTAAATGAAGGCAGCCCACTAGTGAGCATTTTGTAGTTTGGTTATCTTTTTTAGGTTTATTAGAAAATAATAAAAAAAGTGTATTTTTCAAATTTAACTACACTGGTGTAAATTTAATGTATTGAACAATGATCTTGAAAATAAAGTCTTCCTATTAGTCTTTAGGTTGAAAAACACAATACGGTCAGATGCCAAAGAGATAGGGGGTTTATTTAAGGTATAAATGCTACTATTTATTGAAATATCAAATTCATTTGTATTTCTGGCTGAAAAATAAAAAGAGTGTTATAAACAGCTGTTGTTGTGAATTCATTTGCTGTGTAGGAGAATAAGAAGACATTTTAAAAAATACAACTTTAGACCAGGGAACATTTAAAAACAACTTGAAAGTTAGGGTCCTAGATTTCTGTGACAGAGATGTTTAACTCTGTTCCTTTGTTTTGGGAAAAGGACCATGCATTTACCTTATGTGCATCTTTCTGATATTGTCCAGTGCTATATTGTATGGCTACACTGAGAGACTGGTTGGTGGCTCTATAGTTGAGTTCAGACATAAAAATGTGTTGGTATTTTATCTTTGGTGATTTGTTTGTCAATGTGCTCAGACACAGCCGTGGTGTTTGCTTAATTCACACATGCTTGCAGCCCTCATAACATGGGAAATGCTGTTTACATTGCATGTGATACAGACTAAGCAAGGAATTGTTAATGGATAACTTATGTTTTTTCAAAGTTTTAATGATACCAAGTAATCAAACAAATTTTCCAACATAATCAGTTTTTTAAAGTTCTGTAGTGTGGTCTGGTTGCAGCTGGTTATTTTCACCTTTAAAGCTTTACATGCTAAATGGACACAATTGGAAGAGATCATCTTTAGTGAGGATATAGTCAGCAAAAACTGGAAAAAATACTTTGAATAAGACTAATTTTATAGTGGAGCTACAATAGAGTAGAGAAGTACAAATAAGTTGTTAAGGAAAAATGTAGATTAAAACTGAAAAATGTAGATTTATTACAATGCTAATAGCTTTAAAGACAATGTCAAGCTTGGTAACCAACAGTAAAATGCACATACCTTTGCATATTTTGGGAGCTGGCAAATGTGGGTTTATTGGTGATTCTGAGGATGACTTTTTGCATGAATTGTTTGCTGTTTGTTAATCTCTTAATTGGGACATCAGTTTCCATAATGGGTGATTACACTGAACACTGTAAGAGTGGCATAAACATGTGCCAGATACACAGATCCTTAGAAGAACACAATAATGTTTGAATTATTGATTTTTTTTTCCCTGTGTCTCACAGTACATTGTTTAAGACAGAAGATAATGCCAACTTTCCAAGTCTTCGAAAACTTTCTGACAGATTATATGGGTTTTGACCCCAGTGACTTTTCCAGGGTAATTTTTTTTTCTCTTTATTCCATCACAAAAGCACTCGGGGAAGGTCAGACTACCTTCAGGTCTACAGAATGTGGAAGGCTTCCTTTCCACATTGAAAAGGAATGTGGAGCAAGGGAATGTTGCCCTAATATTTGAAAGGACCAAGGGAACATTACCCTAATATTTCAATACCCAGTCTGTCTCACACCATTCTTAACTTACTCTTAGGTAGTTTGGCAGTAGAGAATGACATTGATGTAAACCTACAGAGGCCACATTAGAAGAACTGGGATAAGAAGACTATCACTTTTGGGGGAAAACCCCCGAATCGGTTGTCTTGTGTTGAAAACAAAAGAGAAGGTAAGGAAATTAACTAACCACATTGCGTCCGTTTTTAGGAGACAAGTTGCTTCACCTTGCATATACCTGCATATCACTTATCAAGAAATTGGCCTGGAGTAAAAAGAGGGGGAATCTCTCTTTAAGAGGAGGGGGAGAGCCTTGCACAGTGCTTTAATTTCTGTGGAGAGTGGAAGGACAGAAAGAATTCACCATAATATATCAGGGAAAGGCTGGATAAATAAATCGGAAACTCAGAGGAGCAGTGCTGCAAGAACTGCAGGAGTGTAGTTCCAGCATCAGGAAAAGCAAAGACATGGAAGAAGATGGTGTGCTGGCCTCAAATCTCTAGGTAGCAATGGAATGTGTTTCTGCCTGGCTAAGCAGGCTGATGAGATGTCTTGGCAAAATGCTGTGATCAGTCTGGGCTGCAGTGAAGGTAGCAAGCAGGAGCTTGAGGCTGTGTGTGTACAACTTCCATACTCATCAGTTTAGATGAAATTCAGATGAGAATGCTGAAGGAATAAAATAATAATCTCTATTCCAATTGAGCATGGCCTGAATTCAAGTTCTGTGGTGTTTTATGATAGTGAACAGCCATACACAGCATGAATAAGTAGATGGTGCAATTTTGTAGTCTGAGAAACTCTCTGAAAAAGCAAAACTTTTGTCTGTTAAGTTCCTTTATTATTAATTTCAGTTTAAAAAAATTAAGAATCTTTCAAACTTGGTTGTATATTATGGTACAAATACCAGCTATGATGTCTGGTAGGGTTATTGTTGTATTTTGTTTTGGCATTTTGCTAGACTCTCTCCTGCTGAAGCTCCTCATGGGCTGTTCTTTCTGTGATGCGGCAGAAGTGCTAAAATATGCAAGAACATTGAGAACAGCACTGACAGCCTGAACCCTATGAGAAAATGGAGCAAGCCATGATTTGCTGTAGTGTTTTACATTAGCTGATTTTTCAGGAAGTCAAAAAATGTTCAAAAAAAGAATGAGGTACTGGGATGCCTTTAGAAGTTGCAGCATAGAGCTTCATGGTGTGAACTATAGTCTGCAAGTGGATAAAAGCAGAAGAGGAATGTCATTGTGCACTGGAATATCGAGTGCTGGAACACCACCTTTTTAAGCTAAGTGGATGAGAGCAGAAAAGAAGAATGTACTAAATGCAAATTATTTTGTTTCTGCCTTATCTCAGTGATTTTAAGTTTTTGATGTTCATTGTGGTGAACATCTTCCAATTTTTATGAAGAAAAATTGGAGGATATCCAGAATAGCTACAGCTCCAAGCGACTGACTATGCAAGATTTTTACCTATCCATCTATATCAATGCTTTCTATGCAGTTTAACTATTTTTATTTTATAAGCCTTTCAATATTTAGCTGATTTTTTTTTTTTTTTCAGAATTAGTCTTGTGAAAGAGATAGCTGGAAAAAAATACTGGAGTAAGAAATACTAATGGGGGTCTCAGTAAAAATGGTAGATAAACCTTCAGGTAAATAATGGCAATCCTATCAGTTTAATGACTTTGAAGTAGAACTGCAAACCTAGAGAAAAAAAAAAAAAGAATCATTCACCACTCCCAGAAGCAGAGGTAGGATACAATGATCTGTAAAGACTGCTCCAATCAGTCTCCAATTTCTCTCCAACTGATCCAATTTTGAGACACAGCCATGTTTCAGAGATGATGAAGTGCTTCACAGATCGTAGTTTTAACATTTCAGAGAGGCTTTTCGAAGGCTGGAGTACCCAGTTCTAGAAACACAGAGTCATTTAGGTCCAAGATCGTTGAGTCCAACCATTAACCCACTGCCAGGTCCACACTAAACCATGTCCCTGAATGCCACATCTGCAGGTCTTTCGATAGCTCTAGGAATGGTTAAATACCACCATAGCCCTGGGCTGCTTGTTCCAGTGCTTGACAATGCTTAACCTGAAGAAATTTTCCCTAATATCCAAACAACCTCCCCATGTGCAACTTGAGACTATTTTCTGTTGTCCTGTTGCTTGTTATTTAGGAGAAGAGCCTGACCCCCCCCAGCTACACCCTCCTCTCAGGTCATTGTAGAGGGCAACAAGGTTCTCCCTAAGCCTCCTTTTCCCCAGGCTGAGACCCTCAGCCCCTCAGCTGCTCCTCATCAACACCATTCACTTCTCTGGACTCACTCCAGCACCTCAATGTCTTTCTTCTTGTGTCTCTCTTCTTTCTTCTTCAATGTCTTTCTTCAATCCAGAATTGAACACTGGATTTGAGGTGCAGCTGTTTTTGAATATTTGAATGTTTTTATCTGCCTTCCATTTTCAGTAGGCCAGTGATGCATTTGAGGTAACTTCCTCTGTCTTCTTAGATCTAGGTTCCTAGAAATGTGGGGGGAAAAAGTCTTTCTTACTCTTACATACTTTTGTCATATAATACATGCTTTATATGATTAACTGTAGAGTCATCCAAGATTTTAATCAGTATTGAAATTGCTACTGCAGTAATTGGTTACTTTTCTGTCTGGCCTCAAAAAGACGTATATTTTTAAATGCATATAAATGTTGGCATTTTCCCTACTTACATGATTTAGGCTTCCAGTTAATGGGAAGATTGCCACTGGTTTTAACATTAGAGGATCTGGACTTCAGAAAAATAAAGCTGTGACACTTTTTTGCTGTAAAACCTCCAATCAGCTGCCTGCATTCCTATCCCCTGTGGAGTTCTTGTTGATTCATTTAGCATTTCAGCCAGAAGGTAAGACCTTTTTGGAATGAAAAGATTGCCTCAGGTGGTGAGTTTTCCAGGGAAAGAATCTTAACTTGTTTTGTCTGTTTAAAAAATATTATCAGTTGAGACTTTCTTATGTCCCGAGAAATAATTTTGGGGGCACTATTTTTTGTATTTATTTGATATTGAGCTGAAAGAAGAAGGCAGAAACCTTATTACAGCAGCTAATGCTTAATACCAATTCATATAAATATTGCCAGAAAAAAAAAAAAAAAGGCAAAAATATATGTGCAAATCAGAGGAGACATGACGATGGTTTTGTTCAGTAATTGGAATCATCCAAGATATCTTTTAAAGAGAACTTAGAAAAACAAACTCATAACAATAGGTAATAGGCACTATTCTGCTCACACATGAAAGGCTTTCTCATACCTTTGATCCAGAAGTTCATATAATCCTCCTGTGGTGTGAAAAGGTAGTAATCCTGACTGATAAACTGGCAGAAGTTTAAATTTCTTGCAAGAGGGAGGGTTCGTAATGCTGCTTGCTGCAGCAATTTCTGCACAGCAAGTAATCATTCTGATTAAAACTCCCTTTTAGACTGAATATTTTCTCTGATTGGAAGACTAAATCTGTCTTTAATCATCCAGGTAAGATGACATCATCAGGATGCTGTAAACTGGCTGAAGGATTAAATGCCCATTATTAAAATGCCAACCTAATTCTGAAGTTGGAAAAGGCTGCCTTTTTTTAATTCTTTGATCATCATTAGTTAATATGAGCCCTAAACACACTTTATAGCTGAATAAAAATATCTTTATTAGAATGTGTGTTATATATAGGGAGAATTTTTTTAATTTATTTAGCAGACAGCTGCTCTCTGAAAGAATTTTTCTTGGCCAATTGGAAGAAGCTTTTCTGCCCATTAAAACTGAGGTGATGCCAGGTTTGGTTGGCTTGCAGTGTCCCTTTGACCTCTTGGTTAGGAATGTATTTAAGAATTCTACAGATGGAGCGACAGCTGGTAAAGCACATCTGGACAGTGCAGAAATACCCGTCTGCAGCCACCACCCTTGAAGGGTCTGTCTGTGCTTGCTCTGAATTCTGACTGGCTTGACTAAGTCATCCAGCATCTTCTTGATAACAGAGGGAACGAGGAGCAAGAGGAGCCAACTTGATTTGAAGGAAACAGATACAAGTGTTGAAGCCCATGGAAATGCAGAGCACATAAGCTGCCTGGGCTATGGCATCACCCGAGGAACCTGAGCACACAGGAGAAGTGTGGGGTGTTGGGATAGCATGGCTTCTCTCTGAAGGGAAATCCCAGTGGACTAAACTTGGTATGTGTTCCCTGAGTGAGTCAGAAAGGGTATAACTGTCTAGTGAGTGTTCAGAAGGCCTTTGATGAGGATGTTCAGCTGAGATTATTAAAACATAAATCTCAGCTGGAGTTGGAGGAGAGATGGCCAGTGCACGGGAAGCAGTAGTGGTCCTTGGAAAGGGGAGAAGGTTTTGGAAGCTGGTTGGGTTTTGGTTGGTACTCTCAGGACAAAATGCAGAACAGAAACATTCTTCCTTTGTGTAGTGGATTATAAAAGGAAGCCCCATTTTTTCATAAGTATTTCTGAAAACTAAAAATAGACTTGTTATACCTATAAGTAATCAGTAACTTGGAGGAGATACAGTTTGGCAGTTCCACTGCCATATTGAGACTTGTTACCCTTATGGATGTTTGTTTTTTAAATGTAAATTTTTTTAAACTTAAAAAATTAATTTTTCTCATAAATTGCTATCATATTATTAATGTCAGGTGTAATCTTCTTTGGAGATTATGATGGAACATGACAAATTAAACTAATTACACTGTATCTTTTGTCTTATATCAGACTTAGCAGCTCAAATTATTTGCAGCATCCTAAGACTTCAGCAGTTACTGCCTTGGACTGTCGTAATGGATGAAGATGCAGGAAATATTCTTGAGAGAGTAGTTAATAACTATTATTACACACTGTCCTGGATTGCCAAGCAAATTGTATTCTATTTGCCATCTGTATGGCAGCTGTCTTCTGTTAAGTGAGCAGTTTTCCTGATCTCTTCCACAACCACTCCTCTCTCCGGGGAGACATCTGCTGATAACAGGCTACTGAATGTCACTGCATGACTGATAAGAACTACAGCATCCCATTGCGAGATGCTCCACCCAGAGGGAAGAGCCAAGCATTCCTAGCCAGATATAATCTTGAGATTCTGGAACACCAGCAGGGCTTCTCCACTGGATTTCCCCGAGGAACAGCTGCCTCTTCCACTGATCTCCAGAGGAAGACTACACCCTTCTACAGGATCCCTGCACCAACAGAACCACACCTGACACTCCAGGAGGACTGCAGCCACAATTCCAACTGGACTGCTACCAACACCCTGACCAACAGGGTGTCAGGCTGTGTTCCAACTCTGTCAGTGTTGTTTTGGTCTACTGCATTGTTTATGTTATCTTTTTATTTTCTTCCCTAATAAAGAACTGTTATTCCTGCTCCCACATTTTTGCCTGAGAGCCCCTTAATTTCCAATTTATAACAATTCGGAGGGAGGGGTTTACATTTTTCCATTTCAGGGAAGGCTCCTGCCTTCCTTAGCAGACACCTGTCTTTCCAAACTAAGACACACACAGTGGATAAAATATCTTTATTCAAACACCCACCCCTCTTGAAAATTTGTCCATAATTCGTAATGGTTTGTAATGTTCTCGATTGTCTTTTAAGAGATGTTTGTGGGTTGAAGTGTATTTCCTACTGGCCTGAACCTTGGATTGGTGAAACTCTTCTCACTGGAGATTGAATTTCTGTATTATTTTCCTTCCTTCTGTCCTTCCTTCCTTCCATCCTTGCCTAAAGCTGAAAGAGTTATGACTGGGAGTGTCTTATTATCGTGTTCTATAATACTGGGAGTGTCACATTATAATGTTCAGCCTGATCTTAATATAACATTCAGTATATCCACGTGAGATCCATAATTTCTGGTTGGAACTGCATGTTCAACTGAACTGCACCTTTAGCCATTATGCCCGTATGCCTTCTTATTTCACTTCACTGTCACTAGGCATATTACAACAGACATTTTGAAATTACTTTAATTTGCAATTGAAAACGCTGTTTTTATTTAAAATATTAGTTTGCTTTTTATAATAGAAAAATCTAAAATTCACAGTTGCCAGAGCTTCCCTAGACAGCAGTGCAGAGAGTTTAGACTTCCCTGAGCAAAGACTGGCCTGCATTAAAGGCTTCCAATCTTTTTCAAGACCCAGGCTCCAGCCGTAGACTGAACAGGGCTGCACATGGTCTGGTTTACTTAGAAACTTCTTCTTCGAGTTACTGTGCTTGTGTCTATGTGGAAAAGCACAATGTAGACAAGAGTTTGCTACATGGTAATGCAGTCTGCAATATTGAAAGGGTAGGAGCAGGCTTCTGTATCACCCATGTTCAAAAACTCCCTGTTCCTATTATGTAAAAGCTACTGTCACAACATAGTTAAAGACAAAGTTCTGACCAATTCTTGTGTAATAATTACTTTCAGGCTCACATTTCCCTATTGTTGAGAAGCAGCTGTATTTTAATGAACATTTCTTTTGTGAAATTGTTTCCTAGGCTATTCTGTGCTAATCTAAATTTGGACTGAATAACTGTTGGAATACATGAAATGGAAGCCTCTCTGAGTCCCTCAGAGAGAGAAAAGAATGCAGAATTTGAATTAGAGCCTCTAGAGCAGCTGAAATACATTAAGCTACACAGATATGAAGTATAAAAGTAAGTATTAGTTTTAAGTAAATAGAAATATATCTTAAGTGCCTTAAGAGACTGTGTTAGCTAGTAAAAGCCCTAAAGCCTAGTTTAACTTACTCCAGTTATAACAAAAACATAGCAGAACATTATTTGTGTTTCTAGATAGAATAGATATAGCTACTCACATAAATAGGTAAAATTATATACATAGATTTTAGGTAAGAAAAGAGATAGTATATTTGTGTAAATAGATAAAATCATGTACGTAAATTTTGGGTAAGAATTGAGACTACTTTTGCAAATTAGAATTTAGTTCAGATTGGTGTAGAAAGAATGTTTTAGAATCGTGATTTTAGCTGATTGGATGATTTATGAATAAAAATCCCCCTGTACTGAGGTGCAAAAAAAAGAAGAAAGAAGAAGAACGAAGAAGAAAGGTGGGAGCTGCTTCTGCTGCTGCTGCTGCTCGGGACTTTATGCCAGAAAGCTTTTAGCACAGACTTTAATACTCTGAATTCCTTGCCTTCAAGACTGATGCATTCATGCAATAAACAACTTTACTACAACCAACAACATCTCTTGTATCTTTGAAGACCCAAGACCCACAAAAACCTTGACAAATAACTACAGATGAAAGCCAACATCTGACATGTTGACTGTAGTGATGCAAAAAGGTGGTTTTTTGTTAACATACATCTTCCTAAAAAAAAAATAAATGGTAGAACACAAAAGTGGTGGTGTTCAATGCTGTAGCAGCATGTGGCTGCAGTGATGATCATGTCCAGGGAGGCCAAAAACTGACAGCAGGGGGAACAGATGAGACAATCTCTTTGTTGTTAAGCACGAGAGTCCATTTTATTCCCCCCCAACTCCCCGTGCCGGGGTGGGGCAGGAGGCGGAGGCCCAGGAGCCCGAGCAAAGCCCAGACAGCCAGAGAGCAGAGAGAGGGCAGACCCAGGGCCGTGGGGTTTTATCAGGTGTCTCATCTTAAGATCAGATCTCAGTCTTAAAATCAGATTACCGCTTCCTCAGAATGGGAAGGCTCCACATTATGCTGCCAAAAATCTGAAAATTGACAGTTTTGCTATTTATTTTGGCTTAGTATGTCTCATGAATTAAGACTTTAATTCACTCTCTCTTCCATTACGTTCCCACTCCTCACTTTGTGTTAGCAGTCACAGTGCACTACCATCTATGAGTTGCTTTATCTTGCTAGAATGATACAAAATAGATAAATTCTTCTGGAACAAGTGGCACACTCATATACCTGCGCTCTGCAAAAACCCTGTGCATATTATCCACATAATTTCTTTTGAATTCTTGTTTTCCCCTTGCCCCAGTGGTCCCAATTAGTGCTATTTTTCTCTACATCACAAAGCTAACTTCATCTCAAATTCAGTGTTTAAAAGTTATGCAATCAACCCTCCAACAGGGTTTCAGAACTAAGGAGTAAAATTAGAAAGTACACAAAGCATTACTCAGAAACATAAATGCATTTCTTGCTTGGGTATTAACCCTCTGGAGTCTATGTGTGTCTATCTTGTGTAAACATGAACTATTTCTCAAGACCAAAACCTAGTAAGTTTCTGTTATAATGCTGTGGAGCCTTGGGGCAAACTGAATCCCATGGGATGTGGCAGTTGCTAGGGTAGCAAGCGTTATTTGTGACTCCTTATAAGAACTTCTCTTTGTGAGGGGGCTTTTTCCGTCTTTCCTCCCTTTTTTATTCTCTTATTGTCTAAAAAAGGGATGAGAAATGGCATTTCATTTCCACACATTTTTTACAGCAAAACATGATGAGTGTTTGACCCCTACTTCAACTAATAGCAAGAGAGAGGCTTTCACAGATAGGGCCTCATTTATATCTGCAAGATGTGCTGAATTTTAGAAGAACACATTTGACTTTTCCAAGCTTTTCTGTGGCAATAAATTTTGTTGCTGCTGACAGCACAAATGCTTTGAGCAGAATAAAATTAGTTGGGAAATATTGAGTGCTGTCATCTTGCTTCTTGTTGTAATTCAGTCTGAATTCATAGGAGTCCAAAGCAAAGGTAGAGCAGTACTTGCAAAAAGAGAATGTTGGTTTAACACAGCCTCTCTTTTTGGTGGGGGCAGCGGAAGCGACAGAGGCAGCTTCTGAGAGAAGTTGCTCAAAGCTTCTACTGTGTCTGGAAGAGCCAATCCCTGATGGCTCTGAACATGGATGAATTAGAAAACTTGGTCACTCCTCTGTGCAAACATATTTAAGAAAGAAAAGAATTTGCCCAGAGTCCTCCTTCCGAGGGATGGGGAGGCGCGAAGCTGGGGCTGGCACCGCGAGTGGCTGCGCGGGCACTGCCATCCTGACAGCCAGCAGTGGGCTTTGCCTGCCTGGCTGCTTTTGGCCAGCTGTGCTGAGGACAGAAGGGCAGGGGTGGTGGCAGCGGCTTCTCCTTTTCAGCACCCTGCACAAAGAGGGGTGCTGCCTGTGCTGTGCCAGTGGGGACCACGTGGCCAACACGAGCAATTCCCCGATGCAGAGCCCAGACAGGATCAACCTTTCAGCGCTGTTAAACCCTGTAGGAACTTTTTGATTGATAGAACTTGAGAAGAAAAGAACCCATGGACACCAATTCTCTGCCAAGTCAGAGAAAAGGTGTCTTAGGTTGCAAATGCAAGATGTCAGTGGGTGTGTGTATTCTATTGCCATCTGTTAAAACCAGGTGGGGCAGTTTCCTTTATCTCTTCCACGACCCATCCTCTCTTTGGGGAGATCTCTTCTGTTAATGGGCCATTGGGTCTCACAACATGACTGATAAAATTACATCATCCCATTGGGAGATGCTCTGCCCAGGGCAAGAAGCCAAGCATTCCTACCTGGATATAATCTGAAATTTAGAACACCACAGTAAGCCTTTTCCCACTGGACTCCCAGAGGAAGACCAGGCCCATCTACACCACCACTGGACCTTCAGAGGAAAACTACATCCTTTCTACAGGCTCATTGTTTCAACAGAAATACATCTGTCATTCTAGGAAAACTGCAGCCACCATTTAGTCAGACTGCTACCAAGACCCTGACCGACAGAGTGTCAGGTCATATTCTGACTCCCTCAGTGTTGTTTTGCATTACTGCATTTTTAAAATTTTTTATTTTTATTTTTATTTTTATTAATTTAAAAAAATTATTTTTTCCTAATAAAGAACTGTTATTCCTACTCCCATATCTTTGCCTGAGAGCCTCTTAATTTCAAAATTATAATAATTCGGAGGGAGGGGGTTTACATTTTCCCTTTCAAGAAAGGCTCCTGCATTCCTTAGCAGACACCTGTATTTTCAAACTGAGACAAAAGGAAAAGGTGAGGACACTAGAGGAAAACAACATGGTGACACTAAGTCAATGAAAGCTGGGAGAGAAAGGAGGTGCTCTGAACATCGGAGCTGAGATTCTTCTGCAAGCCATGATGAGGACTGCAGTACACCAAACTGGTTCCCTGTAATTCATTAAGTGTTTGGGCAGATGCAGAGGTCCACTCGCTGGCTGTGAGAAAAGGTGTTCACGCTGGAGCACATGGATGCTGAAAATGTGTAATCTAGCGGGAAACTCAAAGAGAGAGGCAGAAAGCCCTTGCTTCCAGAAATAGAGGAAGAGAGCTGTTGCTTCCAAACTAGAGCAGCTTATCCTTAAAGGACTACACCCCATGAACTAAAATGTCCCACACCATGTTGTTTGAGAAGACTGTTTTGCCCATGGGAGGGACTCATGTTGCAGTGGGTCGGGTGGGACTGCTGCTCATGAAAATTAGAACCACGTTGGAAAAGCTCGCATAGGACTGTCTCCCATGGAGGGAACCCCAAGGCATAGCAGACGAAATTCATCTCCCTAAGCAAACTGAAGATTTTGAGTGGAAAACTGACCAAAACTCCACGCCCTGTCTCGTTGCACTGTTGGTGGAAGGGAGGGAGGGGCTGGAGGGGAAAAAAGGTCATCTAAATGTTTATTTTAGTTTTCCTTATCCTCTTTAAATTCTGTTAACAATTTCTTTCCTTTATACCTTTTAAGCTTGAGTCTGTTTTGCCTTAAGTATTTTCTCCTAATCCTTAACTCATGAACCCTTCAATTTTTCCTTACTCCCTGCTCTACTCAACTATATCAGAGAAGAATGAGTGAATGTTTGTTTGTATTTTTCGTGGGTGCCTGGCTTTTAGCCAGTGCCAAACCATGACAAAGACATAAACATTTCATGGATTTTTTTTTTTTTTACATTAGCAGTTATGGCAAAAATACAGTGTTTTACCTATTCATAGCAAAAAGAAGAGAGGACTACAGGTAATGCAATACGTTCGTTTTAAACTTTTTCTTCAATTTGACATATTTTTATTTTTAATTTTAATGACATTTGCAAGTGTATTCTACTTAAAAGTGAAACATCTATTTCCAATCCTTTTCATAAAAATTGTGCTCTCTAAAGCTGTTTTTTTAAAAAAAACAACAATAATATATTTTTTTACCTTGAAACTTACAGAAATGAGCACATTTGATATTATTTTATTGCCGAATCATCTTTTTTCCTTTTTGTGTGTTTTTTGGATGCAAATAAATTTGGAGGAAAGTTGAAAAAGCTTACTATTTTCAGTGCAGCCTTAGCAACCAAACCGACTTGGTTTCAGAAGATACTGCAATTTGTAATACTTATATGAAAATTAAGTGTCACAGTGATTTCTTTAAATAATTTGAAAAAATAACTGCTTTGCTTTTGGTCATTTTCCTCATATGCTATGGAAAAACAAAGCTGTTTGAAGCTAAGTACCAGCACTTAAAATGTTATTGAATTTAGCCATTATTTCTGAATGTGAATGATCTTTTATTATAGATTCTGCACTTTTATTTTTATTTGCTGCTCTTACTGAAACCAGCAAGTCTGAATACAAAACATGGGTGTAAATTAGGAGATTTTAGGAATTCATGTTTGTAAATTCAGCAAGTCTGAATACAAAACATGGGTGTAAATTAGGAGATTTTAGGAATTCATGTTTGTAAATGGCAATTTACTTAAGATGAAAAGATGATCCCAGACCCACTCACTGGAAGTATACTTTCTATTGCTTTTAGGCATGGTAGTTGGTGCCTGTTAGAACACACACAAAATTTTTTTTAGCAGTCTGAAAAAAATGGTAATTTTCTTTAGCCATTCTCCAAACTCATTCTGAATTTTCTAAAGAGTTTTTAATGAATCATAGAATAAAAAAATATGCTGAGTTGTAAGGGACCCACCAGGATCATGGAGAACAACTCCTGGGCCTGCACGGGGCCATCCCAAGAATCACACCATGGGCCTGAGAGTACTGTCCAAACACTTCTTGAACTCAGGCTTGGTGCTGTGAGTACTTTCCTGGGGAGCCTGTTCCAGTGCTCAGTCACCTTCTGGGGGAAGAACCTTTTTCTAATATTCAACCTAAACCTCCCCTGATACAACTTCAGATCATCCCCTTGGGTCCTGTCTCTGGTCACCATGAGACACTGCTGAAAGTGATATCTTACAAAAATGGAATGATAAGTTTTCTGTTTTCACCCAGGAACAAGTTCCTGAAGAATGGCAGGGTTTGCAAGCACAGGTTATTTTACAAGATCAGAATCTGGACTCTTATGACTGAACCTGATTCTCAATGCTATATTTAAGTGGCACTGGTAATCCTGTAAATAAAAAAACCTGGTGTCACAGCACCAAACAGAATTGAAAAGTGTATAAAAGGCACTTGGGCTTTTTGTATGGTAGAGTTTATGAGAAAACATAGACTTATGATGACATTTCCTTTCCTGGTTTTTGAATTCACAAACTAGAAAATTCTATTTGCTTCAATAATTTTGTAAAATAATTTGATATTAAGATCAAACAATGCCTAGAGATAGCTACAAAAACTGTAAGCTGATGCAGGTATCATTTTTGCTAATAGGAATATTGTTGGATAATTTCACTGTTTTAAGAAACTTACCTCTCTTCTAGATGCTATCATTGCTCCCTGTCATCTGCAATAATACAGGCTAAAATACATTTTGTTGCGAAAGCTTCTTTTTCTGTGTCAAGATATTTCATAGCTTTTGTTAGGCTTATTAAGTAAGGCACAAAAAAGGTCTGTTACTTTTAACTGATGTTTCCTTATGTATCCTAAATCAGTGAGAAGTAGATGAGCAATTTTTAAAATGGGGCTTAGAGAGATTAATTGCCAGCACAACAAAAAGGAAGTTTTCAATGAAGAAAGGTAACCATAAGTTTTCTTTAATACTTCCCCAAAAAAGTGATCTGAGCATGAAGGAGACTGTTTGGATTTCTAGCAATAACTAGGAATGATTTTAGGAGGCATACTGCAAAGCTACAGCTTTTTGTACCTGTGACCGTGTCACCTGTATAGTCTTGCAGAAATCACAAAACTTTGCAGAAGAGTTGTGAAGAGGCATGGTGGAGAGACTGCTACAGTATCTACAGCAAATGTGGGGACAACCTAATTGCACTATTGCAGCTCAGGGCTTGAAATAGCATGTCCTCCTAAGACAAATGCTTAAACTTAATACAGGTAGACTGTTGTTCTGGACGTGAGTGAGATCACACATAGTTATGTATTTATTGTTAATCTAGTCCATGCAAAACTGACCAGAGTCAATTCACTTCTCTTGTCACCTGCCAGCACAATCCCTGTCTTTGTTGCTTCTTTACTTATGTTCATTTTCACTTAAGTTATAACTACATTTTGGTTAAAGAGTTTATCTCTTTGGACATCTTTGTACAACATCTCTTCAGCTGCAGGCTTCTAGATATTGTGACCCTTAGAGATAGTAGTAGTATTTAGAATAAAAGAAATGTAGAACCATGGAATGGTGTGTGTTGGAAGGGAGGTTAAAGATCATCTAGTTCCAGCCTGCTGCCATGGGCAGGGACACCTTCCACTATCCCAGGATGCTCCAAGGCCCATCCAACACTTCCAGGGATGGGACATCCACAGCTTCTCTGGGCAATTTTTTCCTAATAGAATTTTGCTCTCAATTTAAAGGCATTCCCCGTAGTTCTGCCATTACATACTCTCACAAATAGTCCCTTTCCATCTTTCTTCTGGCTTCCCTTCAGGTAATGGAAGGCCACAATTAGGTCGTAGTTATCATGGTCATGGTCATGGTTATAGGATCCATTCTCAGTTGTGCTGGTTCTAGGTTTTTCCAGGTGCATCTCATCTTCCACCTTGATGGCATTCTTTCTTTAAATTATTAGTACTAACACAAAAAGATTATTTTTAATTCTTGAACTCTAAAATAGGTTATGTACTGAAGATGAAATGCCAAATAACTACAGACAGGAATTGTGCAATAGTGAAATTAGCTTAAAATAAATTATACCAGTTGAGGGGAGTGGGAAAAAGGACTTTGAAATTTTACTGGTTTAATGCTAGGATTTAGAGAAATTTATAAGGACGGTCATTTCCTGTAGAAAGTGAACTTTATTTTTTTAAAGTAAACTCTTGCTGGTTTTTCAGCAATAGGAATTTTCAATTGTGGACTTTAGGAAAGCAGTGAGGTGGCATTAAGTATGATAAGGTATACCATTCCACATCTGTACTTGAATAAAAGGGGTTTTGGTGTCTGAACTTGTGCTCTAAAAAATTAATGTCTAAATGGCAGAATAAAGTACAAGGTTAGAAATTCGTTTTAAAAAAACCCAAAACTTTCTGTCAGAAATGTCTCTTGTAGTAATATTTAGCTTTATTAACAGTCCATGTCAGTATAATTCACAGAATTCACAGAATGACTAGGTTGGAAGAGACCTTCAAGATCATCGAGTTCAGCCCATGCCCTAACGCCTCAACTAAACCATGGCACTGAGTGTCGCATCCAGTCTTTTCATAAACACATCCAGGGATGGTGACTCTCCCCGGGCAGACCAATTCAGAACTTTATCCCCCTTTCTGTAAAAAACTTCTTCCTAATATCCAAGCTGTATTTCCCTTAATGCAGCTTGAGACTGTGTCCTCTGGTTCTGTCAGTTGCTGCCTGGATAAAGAGACCAACCCCCACCTGACTACAGCCACCTTTGAGGAAGGTGTAGAGTGTGGTAAGGGTGAGTCTCCTTTACAGTAGATAGAGATATCCTTTAAACAGAGGGTGAGTCTCCTCTTCTCCAGCTGAACACCCCCAGCTCCATCAGCTGTTCCTCACAGGGCTTGTGTTCCCAGCCCCTCTCCAGCCTCGTTGCCTCCTCTGGATGCGTTCAAGCGTCTCAACGTCCTTCCCAAACTGAGGGGCCAGAGCTGGACACAGCGCTCAAGGTGTGGCCTCACCAGTGCCGAGAGCAGGGGAAGGATGACAGGATGACCTCCCTGCTCCTGCTGGCCACACTGTTCCTGATACAGCCCAGGATGCCTTTGGCCTTCTTGGCCACCTTCTTGGCTCATGTTCAGCCAGCTGTTGACCAGCTCCCCCAGGTCCTTTTCCACCTGGGAACTGTCCAGCCACACGGTCCCCAGCCTGTAATGTTGCAGGGGGTTATTGTGGCCAAAATGCAGGAATTGGACTTATTAAACTTCATCCTATTGGACTCTGCCCATCCATCCAACTGTTCCAAGTCTCTCTGCAGATAATACATGAGCCCAGCTTAGTGTCATCCACAAATTTAATAATGAAAGCTCAATCCCCTCATCCATGTCATCAATAAAAATGTTAAACAGAACTGGCCCCAGCACAGACCCTGAGGGACACCACTGGTGACTGGCCCCCAGCTGGATGCAGCACTGCTCACCACCACTCTCTGGCCTGGCCATCCAGCCAGTTCTGATCCAGCAAAGATGCTCCTGTCCAAGCCGTGGGCTGCAGCTTTTCCAGAAGTGTGGTATGGGAGACAATGTCAAAGGCCTTGCTGAAGTCTAAATAGACAACATCCACAGCCCTTCCTGCATCCACCAGATGGGTCACCTGGTCATAAAAGGAGATCAGGTTGGTTGAACATGACCTACCCCTCCAAAACCCAAGCTGGCTGAGTCTGATAACCTGGCCATCCTGTAAGGTCTGTGTGATAAGACTCAATATAAACTGTTCCATTATCTTCCCTGATACTGAGGTCAGAGGTTGTTTTCTTTCATCACTTAAATAGAATGAAATAAACTAATATGGGTTGTCATTTGCTTCATTGAAATAAACACCATGATTTTAAAAGGATGCTAACTGGAAATGAGTCTGTAAGGTAGATTAATTATTTAATATGAACTGTGTGTTAGCATGAAGCATATGCTAAGTATTGTGGACTGATTAATAAGAGGAGACAACTGAAATAACTAGGAAGAAGCAAAGTGATGCAGTGATATATATTAATGATATGTATTAATTTTTAATAACAAAATATGAATTTTCTGTGGTTGGCCTGTATTTTCACATGTACAGCTAATTAATAGCAAAATTTCAAAGAAGCATTTTTATAAACTGGAATAAACAAGGGTAGTATAAAATCAGTGTTTCTGTCATTGTTTGGGGGTCTTCTTGAATGTGATTGAGACCAGAAGCTGAAATACGTTTTTACAGCGTTTTCAGGCGCTCTCAGGAAATGAGTTCAAACATTCCAGTCTCATGCTTTCTATCTTCATTTTCAGAGTCAAAACACCCTCTGGAGGTGTTGCATAGTGTGGAACCATGCTGGTGTTGTTTTAGGTGCATGGTTTCTCTGTGTGTGTGCACAGGTGAGCAGTTCCACGCCCCTAGCATTTGTATCTTCTTTGAAATCCAGCCCAAGGAAGATGAAGTTGGTTATTTGTTATGGTAGTGGTTTCTGCCTGTGTTACCCCAGCAGGAATCTCATGACAGAAAGCAGTTATTCCCCTCTTTTTAAATGTTGCTTCAAGTAAGATGAGGCAGTTTAAAATCACATTGCTTTAGCATATCTAAAATACAGGGAAAATTCAGTCACCACTTGGGAGCAATGAAATGTGAAGGAGTTGTCAGACATGAGCTGAAATGTTTTTCCTGCAAACTGAATACAGTGTAGTGAAGGCTTACCAGAACAAATGTTTTACTTTTCTTAAAACAATGGAGGGATGGATGGGGAACCAAATGCTGGCTGGGCAGTAGGAAGTCAAATATCGTGACATATTACTATCAGAGGTGAATACTCAACCTTCTCTTTCACCTGTTCAGACTAGAAAGCAGGATCATTTGAGAAACACAGAAGTGAGATAAATTTTATTTTAATTGATAAAATGTGAAGAAAAGTTGTTTCTGTAGTAGTGCTTAAATTATTTTGGCCTGCATATGAGAAATGGGAATTTTTTTTATACAATAATTGCTTCTCATCTCAGTTGTAGCATCTCTCTTTTAATTTCTTTTTTGAGACAAGCAGAATTTATATGCACAATAGATTAAAATCCTCATATGGTAAGAATTTATTTTAAAAAAATGGCAAAAAGGAATTATTTCATCTTATAACCCATAGCACTCTCCAATATCACACTGAGTTTTTAGATTATTTCCCTGAAAATCATTATTTGACTGTTGTGTAATTATCTACTCACTGTGTTATAGTGCCTTCGTGAGTACCTTGCATAAAATGGCATATTCAAACTTACTCCTTCTTTCACACCCAATCAAGACCACTGCCCCTTTGGCTGCTTCAATCTAGCCTTTATTCCAGCCTAAATACCACCATTATATTTGGGCCAATTATGTCTCCAAAGCTAGACTTCTCTGTATGACTTGCACTTCCTGCTAAATAGCTAATAATTGCATCTTTCCGGAATAATAAATACCTTAGGATTAAGTCTGAAAGTTGAGGGGATTTGTGATCAGGATGTAGTTGTTCCTGATAACCAGGGAAAAGGTCATATTGAAAAATTGGTTTGCTGCAGGCCCCTGTCATAAAAAAACCCCACCATATTATTATTCAATGATGATCTTTAAATTAGTCCTTCTACTGTTCACCAATGCATAAAATATCAGCTGCCATATTCTGGTTTGTGGTCAAATGCTGAGGACCTACAGCACAGTCAGTTTGATGTCTTCTGGCTGTTTGTGAGTGTGCCAGGTGACAGGAGACTGGATGAGCCTGCAGATTTTGTCAGGCATCAGAAAACAGAACGGGTGTTGCACTGTGCCTGATGGGCCCACGTGCTCCATTCCAGTTGTTCACTGTGGGGCAGGGGAGTGTTGATACTGTCCTGGAAAACTGGCACCACCACGGGTTTTGATTTCATCCAGGTAGGAAAATGAAGTGTAAAACAGGAAGCAGGAAATCTGCCAAAGGGAAGGAAGTGTGTTTTCCTTGGACCAGGGAGTCCTCACTCAGGCAGGAGCCAAAACAATGGCAACAGTGAGGAAGGAGGTGTAGGAGAAAATTGCACTTTTGTGATGGAACTAAGTGTATAATGCAAGGACATCTAGAACATACGTGTGAACAACATAAGGGAGTGTTAGGAAGGGAAGGAGGGCAGAAGTGGGTAATGCCTAACAGGAGAAGCATGCAGAGCTCATGGCATGTGAATGAGTGTTAACTGGAGGACAACAGAGCAAGATGAGTCCCTGCTTTGAGCCCTGGCAGGGGGCTTGCCATTTGGTAACAGCAGAGGATTTCTAAAAACAGAAGAAAGTTTTTATAGAAAAAGAAGAAGACAGAATTTATAGAAAATATGGGAGAGGAAAGAAAGGATAAAACATAAAAATATCTCTTCTGGAGATGTTTGGTGAACCTGAGTTTGAGATGAGCACAGAGCACATAGGTCCCTGGTTTGCAGCACTGCTGGCAAGGGAGACATGGGTGAGGGCTGCAGGCAGAACTACAGCAAAATAAATAATAATGAATGCTATCTAAATAGCTAGGTTCAGACATGCAGTGGCTTTAGGTGGAAAGCCAGGAACTGCTTAAAATAGTATCTTCATCAATTTTATGTGTTTGTATCAAAAAATCTTGAACATTTACTGTGATTTGGGATAAGGCATTAAACCAACCCAAAGCTTTTTTATGGGCACTCCTTAATGCCTGTAAATGTTTAGATAGGGATTGTATTGTTCCATTAGGATTTTAAGAACAGAGGTTTTCCTATCTGATTTAAATCAAAGTCCAGTGGAGCAGCTAATGAGATGAAGAGCTGAAATATAATCTTAAGGGCATATTATCAGATTTTAAACAGAAAGCTGAGTGTGAGATTCATTGAATACTGTGTATTCTGGATATAAATCACCTCCTGTAGCATCCAGTTAGAGGGCTGATCTTTATTTACCTTTCACAGCACAGAAAAAAATAAAGTCTTGCTTGAATTAAATGTTAACCTCAGATAATTTTGCTTAAATGTTTTTAATAACAATTAAATATTTTATAAATTAAATACTGAACTTCAGACTGAAAAATTGAAATGTAAGGTCTTTTTTCAATTTCACTTTTGAATCAAAACAACTGAAATGCAATTTTGTTCTTTTAAAGTTAAATTCATGAACTTTGTAATTTAGAAGTGTGGTTGAAAAATCTTTCTGCAGGTCAGCTGCAAAAAATCCTATGCACTAGGATTCTCTTCACTAATCTGTTAATAAACTGATCTGTGGTCATATACCTTTCTGTGCTCAGATGATTACTGTTTCCTGTGTTGTTTTGTTATATGCATTAAAAATAGATAAAAATAATGACAAGCAGAAATAGTCAAATAAATATATTTCCTTTGGACTTACATAATTTTCCTTTCCTCTTGATAAAGGTATGTACTTAAACCCCTTTAAACACACTTGAAATGGCTGGGATAAGTCTATATGAGACTTGAAGAGTGTGGAGCCCACAGATATTTGTATCATCTTTTTGTTGCTTCAAAGTGACATCCTTTGGATCTCAGAAGCAATAGCAGTGGAGAAGGATTTGGCAAGGATCACTCTCTATCTGGGTGTAGTGCGTGACACAGACTGCCTGGGAAGGACAATTACATCCTGTCCAGATTCCTAAGTGGAATTTTTTCATGAAGTATTTGAGAATTAAATGTGAATACATTGTGAAGGATCTATTTTATATACATTCCCAAAATAATAGCTACAAACCCCAAGGATATATCCATAAGAAATACTGATTTCCTCAGAACATAATTCCTTTACCCCCAGATTTAATTCCTATCTATTCAGCTTGTACTAATCCACTCTGCCTACAGCTATTTAAGCAATTAATAAGATAGATTTTGTGCAAACATATGGTCTTGTATGTATCCTTCAGTCATAACAATAAACAGAAAAAGAAAGATGAACTAAAATTTCTGCAAAGAGGTATGGAAGGCTTTATGAAACCTGTAGTACATAACTCCCATAGTACCTGAGTGATAGGTAAATGTCAGGGCTATGAGGTGTGTAATTATGGTCTTCATAACTAAAATATTTTCTCTTTTGGTCAAAAATAGAAAAAATACTAAGGAATGGATTTAACATCTCATTCTTTCTTCAGAGATTTGGCTTCAATATTGCTCCTTGTTGTCTGCACAAGTAGCTGGTACCCATCCACTGCAATAACAAATGCACATTGCATTTTAGTATCTCTGTTCCCTCAGGTATGAATATATTTGTTCATGACATTTTTACTGCTGTTTCTCCACAAAGAGCAACATTTCACAATTGAGAGAGGTCTGTCAAACAGGCTATACTGACTAACAGTAGCATTTCCCAAGTCACTATTCAGAATTTCATATCTACAAGGGTAAGCATTTGGAATACTGCTAGTTTAGCTGTGGTCAGGATATATGTTTAATTTATTTCTGTTTCCTATATTTCCTGAGAATAAACAAAGCTTTGGGTATATGATTATTAAACTTTCCATGAAGCATATTTATATTTCATCAAGGTTGTTAACATTTATGGTCCTTTTTCATTATTTTGTGTATATATTAAAAATATATAAACACACTCTATATTTGTAGAGTTCATATTCTTTATATTCTCATTTATATCCTTTATATTAACTGCAGCAAATTCAGCTTATTGGAAATCACATATACCCTGCCAAACCAGAAAATAACATACAATCATAGAAAGTAGCTTACAATGTAGCAGAAGTTGTGACCTCTTTTAGCTTGTTAAAGTAGTAGTATGAGAAAATTATTGAAGTTTATAGATCTGCTTGTTAGAGAGCCAAATGCCTGCAGGTCCTGTTGATTCCTGCTGGGGTGGATATTCCGCACTCCTGTAAACCTGACTCTGAGTTCTTGCCACAGATATCTTGAAAATAGTCATTTCTTATTTGGCAAGAACATGAATATGAGAAAAGTACTGGTCATCAGCTCGGTGTATTCCAGAAGCAAATGATCTGTTAGGTATTGTCTTCCTATGATTCTGCAAGAGCTGTTAATAAACAAACATTACTCCTTCCAAACCTCTGCTGTTATTGTTGATGATGATATTGTACAAATATGTTCTGATGTGATAAGAAGATATGTAAATTGAAGATCTTTCTTGAAACAGGAGGTGTTTAGTAATTTCCTGTTTCAATTTTGTTTTTGTATATGATGCTTGCCTCACACATTCAAAAAAAATTAAGACAAACATTTAAATTATGTGTCTATGGCTAGTAAAGCAAAGTTGTAAAGGAAATACTGGCTGAAAGTTTTAATCAGAATGTATTAAAAGCATGTCAATTTAAGTATATATTGTGTCTGATTTGAAGATTGATTTGAAGACCAAAAAATCTATTATATATTTCTGGGCTATGTATACAAGATATACTGCCTTATCTTACCCCTTGTCTCAGTGGAAAGGAAATTTTAGATTTGCTATCACAATATTGACATCAGGAAACCTCCAGTGTCTTATATCTATCCAAATGGCTACAAATTCAAATTTAAGGTGAGACACCAGCTAAGCTAGGAAGAACTCATTACATTTGCAGGTAAAGAGGGTGACATTTGAAAAGAGCATGTAGCAGAGGCCTGATTTCAATACACTGTGGAAGAGGCTCACTGCTTTGCATGTTTGGGTTGTGATTACAGAAATTTTTTTCCATGTTTCCGATAATTATGTATGTAGTTGCCAGAATGGTAAGTGAAATCTGCACTCAAACTTTACTCTGGAAAGTGTACAGGAATATCATAGCCCTATAGTATGGGGTCAGAGGTGTGGATCATGGATCTCAAGAAACTTTGTAGCTAGAGAATGCTGAGTGCATTTTGATCTACACACAAAGGATAGGTGCTTTTGGCCTGGTTTCACTTTCACCTCCTTGTGACTGACATTTCTGCATGACACCAACAAAGTCTCTGTGCCTTGACATTTGGGATTTTAGATCTGATTTATTTTGCAGAAGGCTGACTAAGGAGTGTTCCCTGATTGCAGTCTAGTTTTTCTGGTTGCCAGATGGAAAGTAACATGTTGCCTATCACCAAAATGAATAGCATGGCTTTCGTGAAGTTCACTAACTTGGTTTTGTTTTCAAGGTGAAGTTCAGATCTACTGTTTTCTGCATATTTTAAGAAAAGGTATCTCTCTACAAAAATACCTATAAAGGTATATAAATAGCTGAATGGCTACAGCAACTGCATTGGCTCTTTGGTGAAATGCATTTTAGAGAGGGCAAGAAAAGCTTTCTGGTCACATGACAGATGTGGAAACCGTTTTCACTTCTCTTTCTGTTTACTTCTATAAAGGGGGTTATTCTTGTGTTTAGCCCTCAAAGAGAGAGACAAACAAATTCACAAAAGACAGACCACAAAAAACACAATACAAACTATTTGTTATGAGAGACACCTCAGGACATTGAGGTAGCACTACAGATAATCTGTAGATCTGGGGTATCATGGTTAAGCATTTATTGATGATTGCTGTGGGTAAATACTGAGTGTGCACAGACATGATTTAAAGATATGAATGACTGGGAATAATGCTTCTCTGCAGAGCAGGCCAGATGCATTTACCAGGCTTGTTGACAACAGCTTTCTGCAACAAATGGCTTGCTCTGTAACATGTAACCTGCTGTCATCTTCATAAATTCACAATGACACTCCAAGGGCATATAGAAGATGAAAGAAGAACTCAAATATTTGTTGATTGAGGTACTATTTAAGTAAGCGAACCTATTTAGGTTAAATAGGTTAGAGCTTTAATAGCTATTTTTCCAGACTTGCTTTACAGAGGAAGGTTTGAAGAGACTTTCTAGGTTGTCAGTTTTTCAGGTTTTAATGGTACCCACTATTAGACAAACATGACAGTTTGCCTCAAGCAAGGACAGTCTGTCAAAACACTATGTTCCTCTCCTCCATCGCTGCCAAAACTTTTAAAGATTTCTATGCTGTGCATACAGCTATAATAAGTTATAATGTTATTTGTTTACTTTGCATTTCTGCCAGCCTTGCTCCCTCAGTCCCATGAAGTAGCAGCTTTGCTGAGGGACATTAGACTGTAGTTTAGCCTACACCACCACTTTCTTGTGTGTCTTCATCGGCATCATACTTCACTGCCTTGCTGTACTCAAAAAATTCCCCATTTACTACTGTTTTCCTTCTCTTCCCTGGTCTGTTTCTGCTTGTCATGCTCCTTCCTTTTTATCTCCTTTCTTTGTCCCTCTACAGTCTCTGGCTGGTGCTTTTTCTTGTGCAGTCCCTTTGGCCTGGATAGCTGCCTGTATCTGTCAAATCCTAGTCATCACTGAAACCCTTAAAATTAATTTTCTTCAAGGAACTATTCTGGTTTATTTGCTTTCCCTACAGTCTCTGTTGTCAGTTTGTTTGGGTTTCCTCCCTCTCCCTTTTCTATTGGATCTTATGTGCAGGGCGACAGGGGGCAGAGAAAAGACATTAAACTGGGTTTGTGAATCTGTTGTGCATTACTGAAGGCTGTAGCAGCGTCTCAGCGCCTTTTCTACTCTTGGTACACCAAGCATACAAAGCTGTTAAAACTCCATTTCTTATTTCATGCTTTTGGTTCTGACAGTTCCATCAGCTGGACAGCAAAGCAGCTGCAAAGCATGTATTTGCAGCCCTCCTTTCAGTGTCACCAGTGGCTGTTTGATTAAAAGAGAGATCAGGGAGGAATGTACTGGTTTAAGCCTGGCTCTGATGGAGTTGATACATGAAGTCCACAAATGATTGCTTCCTCATCACACTTTCTTCCTTGCTCTTACTGCTCACAGGGTCAGACCAGTTTGCTGTTCCCTTACTGAGACACTGAGGGCAAAGGTGGTGGAGATGCTGCTGGGGCCAGAAGACTGGAAACTTGAAGCTGACTTGCTGAAAGACATCTTACTACATCTGAAAGATACCTTTGCTTCTTTGCATAACCCCTAGCAAATCCATTGTACTCTTTGAAGCTGACAGACTGTTGTTTGCTTTAATGGTTATTGTGTTGCCTGTGTTGCAGTTTCACTTTCAAAGCTGAGTGTGAGGTTCTGCGCACACAGTGTGTGTTCAGATGTGTGTAATCCCTTTGAAACTGTTTCTCTAGAACTGTTCACTTAGTGTATACCATCAGGAATTTTAGTTTTAGTTTGTAGCTGAGTTTAGCTGCTTTTGCTGCATGAAGTTTTTTGTTCCTGTCTTACAAAGTCTGCGTTTACATTAGCAACACGTAAGCATTTTCTATGCTTGCTCTCTGGCATACATTGTATAGGCACCACAATTGACTTGAAGGGTTTTTCATCTCTGAGGTGAATCCTTTTCCTGGATGCTTAAGAGAAGAATGTTAGAGGCTGCTGGTTAGAATTTCTTAAAAAAAAAGTCCCATAGATGTGCTTTATTTATTTATAAATGATTTTACGGTATGATTTAGTGCTTAATGCTTTCTAGTTTTCCCTTGCAGGAGAAACAGTAATAGGAAGAAAGGTTATGTGGAGGGGAAAGCAAAACTAGTCTGTCTCTTTGCACAGTTAAAACAACAACAACAACAAACTATCCCAGAGAGTGGAGCAGAAAAATTGTGTGATTTTAGTGAATATCATGGGATCAGGAACTGTATTTCTCTTTGTGTGATCTTCATTAATTGCAGTGCATCACTTGTCAGCATTGAATACTCCTTCAGTGGCCATCCCCAGTGCCCCCCTTATTTTACCTCCTACTATGCAAGAACTTTCATTGCAGTGCCACTTGCAGATTTCAAGGTCAAGCAGCTACACACTGTGGACATGTATAGATATTTCTGCTGAGTCGTTGTTCTTCCACTGATCCAGCAACTAGACTGAAGCTGCAAAGGGATGAGAGAAGAAAAACTTCCCTTGAGCACTTCCGTCTACCCATTTGCCCCTCTCTGAATTTCTATGATTCAATGCTTTTGTAAGAATGCCAGTTTGACACTCTAAGCAAATGGGGAGAGAAAAATCTGAAACTGAAAAAAATGTCAAGCTTTTAATTAGGAGAGGCCTGGCTTTGTATTAAAAATTTTTATCCTCAGAGTATGGAGATCTTTAAACTGTTCCCTTAAGGGTTTCTTAGTAGAGACTTTCCATTTGGTCAAAAGGTTCTTTCTAGGCAGCTATCTCCAGAGAAAATCATGCCTGAGCTTCTAGGCAGTAAAAAAGAGTTCAGTCTAAGGTGATCTGGATAAAGTTAAAATAAAGGCAATGACAAGAGGTACAATCCTTCCAGAGTGTCTGTGTATATGTTCATGTATAATGCTGACTATTCATATTTTATTTAACATTAGTGCAACCTCAAGAAAAACAACTTATGGAATAAATAAATTGGGCTACAGATGCATCAGACTATGTCTTTATCAGTCCTTTCAAGATTTTAAATAATTTACTCTTTTCACCTACTCTCTCTTTTAGTGCTCCGTATGTTGTCACAGTGATAACTTTGTTTTTCTAGAAGTAAATTCTAAATGTATTTATACTTACTTTGTGTTGCTCTTCATCTCTTCTTCCTCCTGAGGATCCAAACAACAGGACAGTAATGCACATACTGTATATACCCTAATGTACGTTGACTGCTGAAGAAATTGTTTTTGCTAACAAGTTTTCTTTTTACTCTCTGTTGGCACTGAAATTCTCCAGTAGCAGGTTTGCTAACTGTGCTGTGCTCAATTTTTCTTCTGAAAGAGTTTTCTTTTCTTTTTTATTCTCTTCTATTATTTCTAGATGCAGCAACTCAAATTTTAAAGGAAATCACCATTCTTTCTGTTAACTGGAAGTATATTTTGCATACATAGTGGCTATAATGCACTGCACAGGGAAGTTTGCAAACTTCCATTTTATATCAACAGGGGCTTAGATGTCCCAGGCTGTTAACCAGCCAACTTGGTGAAAAGCCTTCATGTGCAACACACCACAACTGAGACACACCTGAATGAGCTTGTCACCTCACAGCCCAACCACAGCACTGCACACACCCAGCGCAGCTGCCCTGGGGATCTGAGCCAGCTCGTCTGGAGCAGCCTGGGGGTCAGCATGGCAGCATGCTGGATGCATGGCAGTGTGGACCCATAGGCTCGTTTAGCAGTTTTTGTATATTTAGTTTTACCACAAACATTGGGAAATCACTGCTTCTTTGGAGCTGTTACTTAGCTATTCTTAATGGATCACAGTCAGTTTGTCTCTTTGGAGGCAGCTCTGAGTATTTACAGGCTATTATACTGCTGGGTAAAAACTTACATTTTGTGGTTACTAGTATGATACACATAATAATATATAAGAAAAAAATTCACAGCTCAAGACTGTGGCAGATGATAGAAATGGAAAAATATTTTATGTCATTGCTACATGGACCTGAAAATAATATTGTTCTGTAAAAAAGTCTTACAATACAATATCTTCTTCATTCTAACAACTAAAACTCAAGAAATTAGGAAAAAAGGCTAATGACATGGAAGCATGGCTTTTTAAATTCTGTTCTTTATCCTTTGCCTCTGATCTGAAGTCTCTGAAGCTGGAGCTGTGCAGAGATCTCAGTAGCTGATAACAAGTATTGAGATTTCATCTCCAAACCTGATGTCAAATAAGTTCCCTATGAAAGCTGCATAGCACCCTGTAACAAAGGATATATAGCTGCTATTAATCTGTACACTGCTCTATCTGAATGTCAGAATACGCTTTTAAAAGTCTTCAAGAGTAGCCTTTTCTTCTCATTGATTTTAGCAACCAATTGTTATCTCAGCAAATCAGCACTTGTGGCTCTCTGTAAGGGTTCTTCACGCACTACCTCATCTGTCATTCCTGCATGTTTGTTTGTGTATTTGTGAGGAGGGGGTCTTGGTGACATCCATTTGTTGAAAATTCTTGATTGAAATTGAGATACTTGATCCATCTTCCTGCTTAATGGAGAGAGATGACTGTTCTTACTCTTTTTTTTTATCACTGAATATATCCTGTGGGATTACCTTGTTTACACTGCCATGATGTGGGTGGAACTCCTTCAAATCCACACTTGCAATCAGCCCAAAGCAACAGTCCTGTCCTATTTGCAGCCTACATTTCTTCCCACAGATTGTCCTTGGAATGATTTTTAAAAGCGTCTGGCCATATTCTCTACTCTGTCGCTACAACTTGTTCATAATGTTGGGATTATGCTGTAGTTGTTTTGCAGTCATAATGAAATTGGCAGTTACGTAGTGAAGGAACAGAGTAACTGCAGATGGACAAGCTTGCAGCAGTGAACATCCCCTGAATGCATGGCACAGAGGGACTGTTGCAGACATAGGTAAACTTTTGTTTTGCTAGCACAGGTATTTACCATCATGAAGGCGTAGCAGACTCAAACTCAATTTCACTGTGATTTCTTATGTGTATTTCTTCTTATTTCCAACCAATGCCAGCTTGTATTGTGTCTAAGATACAAAGCTAGGATTAGATTTCCCTGCCCCTACTGTATCTACCATGATTTACTATGAGAATCCCCTTTTCCCATGGGATTGTCAGTTACTGTGTATACTGCTGCTCTTCATTTAGTTACTGGTGACTACTTAGGTTAATTTTTTTATTCTACCTTTGCACAATAGCTCTTACTAATATTATTTTAGCTTTCATGTTGTCTCCTTGACAGTGGATTATAATGAGTGTATTGTTGTCTAGGGCTGTTTCTTGAGTCTTGCAAACTGAGCTTGAAAATTTACTTCCTGGTGGTTCTCACTGTTTCAATCCTTTCCTTCATCAGATGACTTTGCTAATTATGTAGACAGAAGTCTGTTTCATTGGTAAATTTTCACACTTGTTTGTGACTCATAACTTGTAGTCTCTCTATCTCACATAGGAACACAGAGTAGAGGCTGGTGTGCTGGCTCTTTCCTGTAGTGCTGCACAAGGGCACGCTGGATCTTGCTTCCAGCACTCCAACAAACTGTACTGGGCCACCAGCAAATGGTCTTCTCACTCTGAGTGATTTCACCAACACATGCATGATGCCAAACTTCCTTACAGGAAAAAAATTCAAATAAATAATTTTAAAGAAGAATATATAGCTAAAGAGTTCATCGTGTTCCTAAATAATGTTGCATGTTGTCCTACTTCAGAATGTGGAACAATGGTGTTATTTACAGAAAAATCCAGGCCAAAATCCAACAGAAGATTTAAAGAAAAAAAAAAGCTGCAATTTATTGTATATTGTATATCCTTTAGTATTGACTCAATATTAGTAAGTTTACTTCTCAGTAATCACATTTTGAATTCTGTTTTTCATTCCTAACTGGGACAAGTGAAAGTACATTTTAAATTTCTTGTAGGATGTCTTTCTTCCAGAAATTAATTTATATTTGAACATTTTATTATTTTTAAATGTAAAAACCTCTTACCATTTATTTTTTATTGACATATATAATCTCCCACTTAATTTTTAAAAATATTTTTTCTAATCACAGTAGCTGCAGCTTGCTGTAATAAAAACAATGCTTTTCAGATGGTGCTAGACAACAGATGTTCTCAGCAATGTAAAATTAAGGAAGTACTGTTACAAATGATAGATATCATATTATGCATTACTACAGCTAATCTAACCTAACATGCAAATGAACCCGCCATGAAATATAATCTTCAAAACCTTTAGCTGTCCTACAGTACTGAGAAATTACTTTAGGTCTTTTTGCTCATGTATTTTCATTAACAGGACATTTTCTCCAAAATGATGAAGCCTTCAGATGAAAGCAGCATCTTTTCCCCAGAAAAATGAACATCTTTCCTGGCTCTGTCAGCATGTTTTTTGTTAGTACATATCTGGTTTGGTTGGCATAAATTGCCCTTGAGAAGATAATCTTGAATAAGATTTGTCACATTCCATATATGGCTGAAGTCCTTTCCCTTCATTTAGATAAATTTAGCGTGTCATCTTGTGAGTGGTTGTGGTGCTGACAGAGGAAATGGTCATGTGCTCACGAATCAGCAAAGTCTGGGTATTAGTCAGATTTCTGTCCCAGAGTGCTGCAGTGTTTCAGCTTTTGCTAATGTGTATCTCATAACTGCTGTGTTTGAAAAATGGATTAACTGTGAAAAATTAAAAATTATTTCCCACTAAAATGACTTTCAGCTTCTAGTGGTTCACGTTCCAGAGTCTGGGAGAAAGAAGGTAAAAAAACTAACTCTAGTGCCTTTATCCTTCAAAAACCTGCTACAAAAGGGTTATGCACTCCCCAGAAATATTTTTGTGGATTCAAACTCCAGCTAAATAACTCATCCCTTTGAACAATGCCTTGGTGACCTTCTGTGGCTTTCCTACTGCAGAACCTTGTACATATTTTCTGCTGAACAGGGCAGAAAAATAGCTCAATTTGGAGGGCAGAAAACTGTCTGAATAAATCATGCTTCAAGAACACGACCCTATTCTTCTCAGCACCATATCATACTCTGTTAGCGGAAGCATTCTGGTTTCAACACAATTATCTTGTTCCTGGTAGTGGAAAGAATACCTTGACAGCAGGTATACCTTGTAATAATTATAAAGTCTTTGCAAACAAATGAGCCATAAGAGGGATACTGACAATACAGTGACTGCATGACTTTGCTGACCCCTGAGAGAACAGAGAAGTAACTCACCTCAGTTTCACTTCTTTTGAAGGAATTGCAACAAAAGCTTAGGACTAAAAATTCCAAAGGGGAATTTTAAATAAAGTTTTAAGTCCAAACTTCCACACCCTTTGGAGAAATCTGAATTTGGATTGACTATTATTTCTTTGGTGGCAAACTCAGAATTCTGTTCTGTCTCATATTAAAATATATACCACTGGTGGGGTTTTATTATGTTTTGGATTTTGTTTTTTTCTAGTTGGTTGTTTTGGATAGTTTTTTGTCTTTTTTTTTTTTTGTTTTGTTTTGTTTTGTTTTGTTTCTTCAATTGTATTACCTAAGATGTGTCTAATTTCTGGGGGCTTTCTTTTCCTGGTTCTTCAAAAAGATTTCCAATCTACTTTCTTGAGTTTCCATTTAAAGCATTGTAAGTATTAGGACAATAGAAATCTCTTGACATTACTGAAATAACTTGAAGATGGGAAAAATTAGTGTTTTACTTCATGTTCTTTCAGGAAAGGAGTGTATTTCTTTCTCAGTACAGTGGGGAGGCCTAAAAAGACTTCATTTTCCCAGGATGGAGGCTGCGTTTTTGCTGTGATCAGATTTTTCTCACTGTTCTCCAACACTTTTTCATATAAAGGCAAAGATGTCAGTAGTCATTTAAACTCTTCCAGGTGACTTTTCATTAGAGAAAATGTAGAATTATTACACAATTCTTATGGCTCATAAAATGTGGCATTTTAATGTGTATCTGTCCCTCAGGTGAGGAATGGTAACAAACACCTGGGGGTAAAAACAGCTCAGCAGTTTTTGCCATTTATTGCTGCAACTGGAGATAGAATGCATAAATAACAAACTGTGACATTGTGGTGCAAGACCAGTGTGTGGACATTTCTTAACAAAACACTGATGCTCTTTAAGTTCACAAGTTCACATGTGTTCTGTTTGTGGTATAGGTATTATGGAAAGTGTTTCAGGTTTTTGGTTTTTTTAAACAACCAAGCACTTTTGCTTATGATTTTAGTGTTATTAAGGTGATAAAAGATTTATTACAGGATAACTGCTATATGTATAAGAAAATTGAGAACTTTGATGCTGAAAAATTACTAAACATGAGAACTTCTTAAAATATCTTTTACAAACTACAGATGAAATAATAAGAAAACGGTTTTATTTGTTTGCATCCAGGATAATTTCTAACCCATTTTAAACCCAAATATTTTTATTATTTGTTTCAACTCCTAATTAATTGTGCTCTAGCCCAGAGTGCATTAAAGTTACAGATGTAATCAACAGGATGTAAACTGCAACCACAGATAAGGGACTTTAAAGTGCTGAGCACCACAGGCATGCTAACTTGTAATCACATATTTAATTTTAAACAGAGAGAGGAATTAAGCCATCTACTTGACTGTCAGGATTGGATTTGGAGTATTTTGTGGATTTCATATCTCAGCCCTCAGACTTCATGCATTATGGTGTAAAAACTAGATAAAAAGTATTTTTTCTGGTAAATGTGCACATTGCAGTGTGCTTTATGCTATGGTGCAGTTACCCAGGAATGATGTGACAGTTCTGCCTATGGCTTTACCCTACCTTGTTAATAAAGACATGTTGTTAATTTATTTAGCCTTAAAACCTTTCATTATAAAGATCTCAAATAACTAAACATAGACTGCATAGTACTGAAATGGTGCATGTTGAAGGTTACTTGTGTAATAAATATCAAACCTGTTTAAAGAATTAGAAATTAATTCTATATTCCACCACACATGCCATACAGTAACTTTAGTTCTGGTCATAGGTACCATGTTTGCCCTTGAATAAGTGGAAAGGTCTTTTTTGCTATTGAACAGCTGCAATTTCTCCATCAAACTACCTCATCCCTCAGCTTTTCCCTGCCTAAGAGACCCAGGTCTTGTGTTTTTTTACTTTCTTCAACTTAACCATAACTTCTTCATCATTTCTATTTGCACTTGGAGCATGGCAATAACATATTCTCTGATATGAAATGTATTCTGATTAAATTTTTAGGCTAGTGAAGGGTAAAGTGAGCAGTCTGGGTACTCTTTTGCTACTCTTTTTCCTATCTTAAAGAGACATTCTTGGGAAGGGCCATTCACTACCAACATGAGATGCATGCATTACTGTTTCATTATAATAAATAACATCTGGTTGTGTTATGGAAAGGATGCAGAACTAACCTCCCACTTTAGTTTTTAAAAGGCATGGCTGACTTGATGACCATGACTAACATTTGTCCTGTAGTTCATATGTAGGCCAAGCTAAGTGAGCTGTAATTCATGCTAGAAATATTGCCCAAAAAGTGGTGTGAATACCTGGTGAAAATCACAGTAAAATCAGCTATGGTCACTAAGCTCGAGAATTTGCAAATTTCTGTGGTGATAATTTTCATGTTATTGATACATGTTGAGAAAAACTTCAGTATCCTTTTCAGAATGCCTTTGGTTCTCCTACCAAGAAAAGGAGATGAATTGGTACAAGAAGGAGTGGACGGCAGCCCATCTCCCTGGGGTCTGTAGCTACTTCCCAGGAAAAAAACAGCCATGTGCTACTCTGATCTCTTGTCAAGTGGACAGAAAGGAACAAGCCTTGACTCAAAGAAATGTAGAAAGCTTGCGTTGGCTCCTCCTCAAATTCCCTGGCTTAAAAACTAAATGTTCTAAAACTTGATAGTTTTGGTTTTCTTTTCAATAATTTTTCAAAGTTTATGATCATTTGAGAAATCCTAAGTTTACTCAGTACACTGAATTTTTTTAAATCATAGACTCATTAAGGCCCCCTGACCCTCCTTTTCTCCAGGCTAAACATCCCCAGCTCCCTCAGCTGCTCCTTATAGGATTTGTACTCCACACCCTTCCACAGTTACATTCCTCTTCTCAGGACTCGCTACTGTTTCTAACAGAAAACACATTTATTGCATTTAATTTTGTTTGCATTTGTTTTAGGTATTGGGGTTTTTTTTTGTTTGCTTTTCTGATTCCTAGCTCTGAACTGACACTCTGAATTGGACAGGGAAAGTTATTAGTCTCAAGTAAACAGCATTTGCACTTGACCCAAAAGCGTTATTTTCTTCATTGTGAAAATGAGTAAGAAAAAGAAGTAATTCATAGCTATTTCATTATTTATTCTTGGAGTTGTAGCAGAAATGCAAACTGCATTTCTGAACACAAAATTTTTAAAATACTGCAGAATGTAGAATATTGTTGTGATGACAGCTTTTTTTCAAATACAGCTGTGCATTCTACCTCAGAACACAGATTTATACAAAGCAAACATGGTAACATATCTAGGGTTGGGTGCCCGTTTTCAAAAAATTTCTTATGCTGTTTAACTAACCATTCTTATTTCTGAAATAAATCACTCAAGTCAGTGTAGCAAAGAATTTGAACAGTTTAGCAGCATTATTTGAAGTACTATTACTTCAAGCATGTAAAGCTAATGAATTTGTCTCCGAAAAAAATACATTTTTAGTGGCTGGGGGAGTACCATTTGCTTTTTTTAAACTTTTTTCTGCATTGCAATTGGTATTTTCAAGGCTGTCCTAGGCTGAGAAGGAAGTGAGGTTTTTTCTTGGGAGGTTGTGGTCAAACCAATCAGTGCTTGGATTTGAATATTGGCACCTGGCTTGGCTACTGCAGTTTTGAACCGCCTCTGAGAACACACAGGGGTTAAAAGAGCAGAGAATGCCCAGGAGAACCCTCTTGGTTCC